>PVJH01036901.1:0-18381 GCA_004026705.1 Nesogale talazaci | reverse complement strand
TTAATGTCAGAGGCATTTGGGTAGTGGCTGGGCAGCAAACAAGATTGAGAGGAGGGGAGGGAGCTGGAGCTTGGCCTCCCAGACACTCACAACTGCCTCTCTTCAGGACTCAAGGTTTCCTCTCATCCTGCCAGCCTCACTTTAAGACCAAAGGGAATGCTGTCTGCTTGGAACACCAAACTGCAGGCAGTAATATTTTTGGTTCCCAAATGTGCTCTGCCCTTGGACCTGCCCACTGTGCCTCCCTCCCCCACTCCTGCAGTCCTCTGTGGAGGGTACCATTCCATGAATTACTCTTTTGTCATTCTCTCCCTCACCCCACCCCCTCCACCATATGAACTTGTCATATGAAATGAACTTGTCGCTAAAGACCCCAAGTCCATTTCATTTTTACTTTTCTTTCTTTATATTCTAGACATTTGGACCAATATTTAGGTCCAAAAGGGAAGGAATCTGGAAGGATTTTAAAATTTTTATTTACTTATTTAAAAAGAAATATTTAAAATTGAGAATTAGTACATATACCAGTGCACAGTTCAATCATGTCAAACAGTATTGTACAATTGCTACCATAGTCAGTTTCCAAACATTCACTTCCTTCCTCATCTCCTTGATATCATCTCCACTTTATACACACACGTGCGCGCACACACACACACACCACCGTACCCACCCTCAAACAAAACATACAAGCCCTTGTATTCTGCTTGCTGTCCCTATATGTTCATCAGTACTGGGGTTCATATATCAAAAGCCAGAAAAACACATAACACAACTTCAAGCAGGTGACCTCCAATGACATAACACATCCGAGATGTACCCTAAGATGAATAAACAAGAAACAAACTAAGAAAAAAGTCAGAAAACGAAAGTCAGATCAGGTCTAGCATGCATGGAAATGGAAATCGATTGACAAGATATTAATTGTTCAAGTCAGGTTTATCCCTTTCATCTTCTATCTTCATCTCTCCAATGCACTGTTTGTTAACCCCTTTCTTCCCATTCCTCAATTATGGGTAGAGAGGTCACTAGGGGGTTATTTTCTAAGTAATTTCCACAAACGACTCTTGGGCTCCCACTATCACCCACCATCTTTGCAAACCAGATTCTCACAATTTAGGCTCTAATACTAATCCCTCTCAACTTTGTATGGTATGATTTCCGATCCTTCAGTGACTGAGGATGGTGTGCTCCTTCCATTCGGACTTAGTTGACATCTTATGTAGATGACTGCTTGTTTGGAGACAAACTTTTAAGAGACCAGACCCTATTTTCTTTCTTTAAAAAAAATCATTTTTTTGGGGTGGGGGGGCGCATCACTGTCCTCTGGTGGTCATGGGAGCTACCCAGCGCTGCTCCTGAGAGTCGCCGCTGGATTTGAACACCAAGCCCGCAGGCTGCAGTCCTGCACTCAACCACTTACGCCACCAGGGCTCAGCCCCCCAAAATCCTTTTATTTTATTTATTATCCATCATACAGTTCTTATCACAGTTCATACCTAAGTCTCTTGTGTGTCAAACACATTTGTACATCCTTTGGTCTCATCATTCTCATAATATTTGCCTTCTATTTAAGCCCTTGGTATCAGTTCCTCATTTTCTCTACTCCCCCTCTCTCCCCCTCCCTCATAAACCCTTGATAATTTATAAATCATTATTATGTTGTCACATCTTACACTGTCCAATATCTCCCTTTACTCACTGTATCCCAGGGAAGAGGTTATATGTAGATCCTTGTAATCAGTCCCCCCTTTCTACCCTACCTTTCCTCTACCCTCCTGGTATCGCCACTCTCACCACTGGTTCTTAAGTGATCATCTGTCCTGGATTCCTTATGTTTCCACTCCTCTCTGTACCAGTGTACATCCTCTGGTCAAGCCGGATTTGTAAGGTAGAATTGGAATCATGATAGTGGGGAATAGGAAACATCGAAGAACTAGAGGAAAGTTGTATGCTTCATCATTGCAACACTGTATCCTAACTGGTTCATTACCTGCCTGCAACCCTGCTGTAAATGGAATTCCATTACCTACAGATGAACTTTGGGTCCGCAACCTGTACTGTCTCTCATTTACAATAGTAAAACTTTTTGTTCTTTGATGCCTGATTCCTGATTCCTTTGACAACTCGTGGTTACACAGACTGGTGTGCTTCTTCCATGTGTGCTTTATTGCTTGTGAGCTACATGGCCACTTGTTTATCCTCAAGCCTTTAAGACCCCAGATGCTATATCTTTTGATAGCCGGGCACCATCAGCTTTTTCCGCCACATTTTCATATGTACACATTTGTCTTCAGCAAACATGCCAGAAAAGTGAGCATCATGAAATGCCAATTTAATAGAACAAAGTGTTCTTGCATTCAGGAAGTTCTTGAGTGGAGGCCCAATGTCCATCTGCTGCCTTAATACTGAATCTATAAATATGTGCACATAAATCTATTTCTCCATCATCATATATAAATATATTTATATTTATTGATGTACATGCCTGTATTTAGACTTCTATAAATGTTCTCTGCCTCCTACTACTTTCCTCTATCTCCTTTTACTTCCCAATTGTTTCCCCATCACGTGTAGCCTTCATCTGGGTTTCAGTAATTTCTCTCAGTTACTCTACCCTTTATCAGTCCCTACCAGGTCCCTCACACCCTCCTTGTCACTGATTTTGGAACACGTGCTGTTCCCTTGTCCCTGGTTTGGTCAACACCACCTCCTTTCCCCCACTTCCCCTCTTGCATATCCCCCCAGAACCAGCAGTCCCATTGCTTTCTCCTGCAGACTGATCATCCAGTCTATCTTATCCAGATAGACCTGCAGAGATAGTAAGTTGCACAAAAAATAAGACATAGGAAGATGAAGCAACAAAAGAAAATGAAAAATGACTACAATATGAAAAAAACAATGTCCAGAAAGCATATATAAATAATAACCATAAAGCAAAACCTGCATATAGTTCAAGGTCTGTTTGTGGCTCTCTAAGAATGACCTCTGGTCGAGTTTGATGGAGTTCCATGTCCTGACTCCCAAGTCTATCCTTGGCACTCCCCCAAGAACTCCATGCTCTGCTTCCCCTGCTGCTCGGCTGCATGCCCTTAGTGTTTTCCGCTGTGTAGTAGGGTCAGACTGGGTACAACCCTGACACTGTGTCTCCAGTGTTGTCCCCCACAGGGTCTTGGGTCAGCAGTGGACCTGGTGTCTCATAGTGGAGCTGTCCATCTATATATTGGCTGTGCTGAGTGGGGATCTCATCCTCAAGGTTTAGTGAGCCAGGATGGGCTCCACTCTCTTCCTCCCCCTTCACTTGCTCCCATGTGCTCTACTCTGTCATGTCCCTGTCTCCCAAACTTCAGTGCTGCGCTCCAAAGTAAATTCTTCCACGGGGAGGGGTGGTTGTCCACATGGTTGGGATTGGGGCCTGGCTCTCAGACCCCTCCGCTGGCTCCCTGTTCCATGCCGTCACACTGCATTCATGTCCTGGAACACCCGGTTTAAGTCTGGTCCCTCTTTCCCTATTGAGATATAAGCAATACCTTCCCTTTGGGTGGGTTAGTGCTCTGTTCCCCCACTAGACATTGCTATTTTCCCCCTCCTCCTCTCAGACCCTTTTTTCTCAGATACCCAGGGGCCATTTAATTGCTTCACTGCATTTTGTGCCAGAACTCATGTCTTGTTTGTTCCCTTCCTGAGAGTATCAAGCAGGGCCATGATGTAGAAACTGGGATTTAATGCGATCCCCAAACCCATTCCTGGATCTATGTATGTTTGTTTGCTTTATCTGTCTTTGGTTCCCTTTCAAGATCTCCTTGTTATTTTATGGTAGGAGTCTTATCGATCTTCCCCCTGAAGTATAATGATCTTCCATTAATATTGCCTTGACACTAACTTTTGTTGAGAGAGGGCTATTGGTCCAATATAGGCTAACTCCATATCACAGTACCCGAATTATCTACTTGAACAGAATCAATCCTTTTGTGGGTTGGATGCTATTTACACAAACAAAGGGAAAATCTACCTGTGATTGACCTGCTCAGTGATTTTTTTAAAAAGAAGCACGCTGCGTGTGATTACTGCCCATCTCAAAAAAGGAAATGAGCACCCATATCTCATGAAATCCCTCACAAGTATGCTTCTCTTCCCTGGCCCCTGCACCCATCTTTTCTTTTTCCCTCCTCAATAGTCTATCCCTTTCCTCTCCCTATTCCTATTCCCACACCTGTCCCTGGACTTGTAGTCATCAAAGTCATCTGTTTTTGGTGGGGGGGGGTGTTAAAGCATAAATTTATTTATTGTCTCATATTTTGGGAGTGTTTGGAGTCCAAATTCAGGATGTGGGCTAGCTAAGCTCATTCTGAAGTCTCTAGGGAAAGATGTATTTTTGACCTTTTTCTGTCTCTATGGTTTCTTGTTTGTTTGTTTGTTTTTTGGGCTCCCTGCCCTCTGGTGGTGGGAGTAGGAGGCCCAGCCTTTGCTCCTGTGGAGCTGCTGCTGGAATTGAACCTCCATCCCAGTGGGCTGCAGTCCTGTGCACAACCACTACGCCACTGGGGCTCAGCCCCGGTTTATTTTTTTCAATGATTTTATTGGGATCTCTTATAGCTCTTATAACATTCAATACATCATTTGTATCAAGCCTATTTGTCCACATGTTGCCATATTCATTTCCAAATATTTTCCACTTGAGCCCTTGGTATAAGCTCCTCTTTCTCCCTCCCTTCCTTGTTTTAATGAATTATAAAGAGGCTCATATAACTCCATCATGATCCATACATACATCAATTGTATGCAGGTCACATTTGCACATTTGTTGCCATCATTACTCTCAAAACATCCTCCCTCCACTTAGGCCCCCAGTACCAGCTCCTCATATTGCAGGGATCTACATATAACCTCCTCTCTGGAACATGGACGGCAGGGGAGTGAACACATTGGACACATTGGACAGTGTACAACATGAAAAAGTATTAACAATTGGGAAATATGGGTTTGTATTTTTTTAAAAAATAAGAAGTTATTCAGGTTGGATTTAAACCCACCCTAGCTTAATATAGCCTCGTATTCATTGCTATTGTTTTGTTAGTTAGAAGTTACTACATATATTACATCATTTCACATTTATATTGCATCAAATAGAATTGTACAATTGCTACCACTATCTTTTGGTGTGACACCCACATTTCTTTTTCCGTGTTTTCCCTTATACTGTTATATTTGACTTTTAATTCTTAGTTTCGAAAATATAAGGATCACTTTCCCTAGAGAATCTGCACATGTATCCAAGTTAAAGGACAATATGGTCTTTGGAATTTACCCTCTGTGCATGCCATCACTAATGTCATTTGTATCTTCTATCAGATGTGCCTGCATTGTAAGGATTTTTCCTGTGAGACTGTAGCATGACGTACAACCAAATCATAGAATGTCCATTTTTGTAACCACCGTGGAATCTCTCTGTTTAGCAAGAGGAGAGCAAACACAAAGATTCGGAAACTGATGAGATGTGCTGGATCATCTAATATTGTCTGATTCATTCTCTGAACTGCGGAAGTGACAGAGCAATGCATAAAAAGCCCAGGCTAAGTCAGAGAGTCATCCTGCCGATGACAGCCGTAAAACTAATGCTGTACTTTCTTCCACATCCCTTCCTGTACCCAGCAACTCCGGGCAGGGTCAGGTGGTGTGGTTGGAAGATCCATGCCCATTCCTCACCTGGAGACTTCACCCTCCACTGCTCTGCCTGGAGAGTCTGAGAATGATGATGTTCATGTTGTGCTGCTAGGTGCCCTTTCTCTAGTTTTGGACTCCACTCACTTTGCATCGACTCCTTACCCACACTCAGCAAGCTCCATCACATCCACCTCATTGGTTAGTCATCATCAATACAGGCCTCCCCATAAGATGGTTTTTTTATAGGCCTGTAAAATACCACTAAGGACTCTCAGATCCATGGAAAACATCTGGGAAGTAGGAAACTGAGGGATATTTTTTCTATTTTAATGACAAATTGGATGCTATAAAGTCATTGAGGCAGTAAACAGAAGATCACACAAAGCTGCCTATCTGGTTTGCTTTTGCTGTTTATGCCAGACAATGGCAGTCATAGAGACACTAAGAACGAAATGTGCTATGGACTCATGGAAAAGAATTTGCTGGGATTTCATCTCTTACTGTCTTCATTAAAATAATACTTTTGAAATGACCGATCACTATGGTTATTTCCTTAGATCTCAAACCCTGTCACCTTGGCTTTGACTTTCACACTTCTGAAAGATCTGAGACAGGGGAATAAGCAGCATTAGGAGCCGTCTGCTCCTTGGTGAAGAGTCCACAAACTTCTGCTCATTGGTGAAGAGTTCACAGCTTTCACAAAACTGACATAGAGGATTTCTGCATTTCACTTGATCTCGTTGTCATTTCTTCTGCTCTTTCTGACCAGGGTGGATGGATGCTTTAACATCTACATAAGCACCAACATGTCATTTTAAAGTTGATCTTCTCAGGAAATGGGGGCAGCAAGAGGACACCCTGTTTCTCTGGTCTGTGCTGTAGCTAAGCATTCTCTGTTTCTCCTACTGTCTTCCTTTCTAGGATTGGAAACCTGGTTGGTACCTCCACATGGGGTATAGTGAGAAAGGTGCCATTGGCAGATCTCTTTATCTTATGTCCAATATTAATGTCCTAGGATTACTGTACAAAGTACCGGAAACGGAGTGGATTATGTGCAGAAATTTATCTTGAGACTAGAATTCAAAAATCAGGTCTGTTCTATTGAGGCAGCTGTGACAACTGGCAATTGTTGGGACCCTTTGGTTTATAGAGGCATCGCTTTAGTTCTGTCTCTGCTTTTACTAACCGTGTTTCTGGGGTGTCTCTCGTTGTCTTTTATCAGGATGATACTCATATTGGATAAAGACCCTTCTTCTTCTAGTATGATGTCACGGTTGCTAAAAGGACAATGTCTTCAGGATATCCACTTGGCTGGGCTAGGAAACTCATTGTGGGTTAAAATTTAGTTTGTTGTTGTTAGGCGCCATTGAGTCAGTTTGACTCTTAGTGGTCTCATGTTTAGCAGAATGTAACACCACCTGGTCCGGAGCCATCCCCACGGTTGTTCCTATGCTTGTCCCATGGCGTCAATCCATCTTGTTGAAGGCCCTCCTCTTTTTTGCTGCCTCTCTGCTTTACCAAGCTTGATGTCCTTCTCCAAGGACTTGTCTTTCCTGGCAACATGCCCAAAGTAAATGAGATGAAGTCTTACCATCCTTGACTCTAAGGAACATTCTGGCTGCATTTCTTCCAAGATTTATCTGTTTATTCTTTTTGCAGTTTATGGTACTTTCAATCTTCTTCACAAGCACCATAATTCAAACAGTATTCTTTCTCAGTATTCCTTATTCACTGTCCAACTTTCACATGCATATGAGGCCAATGAAGATACCAGGGCTTGGGTCAGTCTCACCTTAGTCTTCAAAGAAACATCTTGCATTTCAACACTTTTAAAGAGGTCTTGTGTAGTGCACTTACCCAATGCAATGGGTTATATGATCACTTGACTGACAGTCAAGAGGAAATCCTTGACAATTTCAATCTTTTCTCCATTTATCGTGATATTACCTACTGGTCCAGTTATGAGGATGTTGATTATCTTTACATTGAGTTCCCATCCATGTTGAAGGCCACAATCCTTGATCTTCATCAGCAAGTGTTACAAGTCTCCTCATTTTCAGCAAGCAATCTGCATATCACAGCTTTTAATAAGCCTTCCTTCCATCCTTATATCACGTTCTCCATTTAGTCCAGTCTAGCTATCTGTAGGGAATAGTTACATGTGATTAGATCAATTTCCTTTAAATAAGTCAATCTACTTTCTATATTGTGGCTCTCAACTAATGAGATAAAGAAACCAACTGAAGAGCAAAAACGAGTTCAAGGTGTAGTCTGCTTCCATGCTGTTCTTAAACATTGTTCTGGGACTTCTCACTTATAACTCTTGTCATCAGACCTGTGGACTTCGGAAAAGAAGACTTCAGGATCTCCACCTGTTACCTGATCTAAAGATTTCGGGACACAACACTGCAGAAATCTCAAGCCTATTGCCAATTACAGATGTTGGACATACCAAAGTCCCACAATCATGTGAGTAAGTTCTTTAAAATAAGTCTTGATATGTATGAGGAAACTTCAAAAATTTAACGTGAATAGCCTTTCCCCCCTCCCCCCCCCCCCCTCCACAAGAATTCACTTGAGAGGATAGCACTGATGCTACAGCTCGGGGAGAGGGACATGTCTGATCAGAGCACACAGGAGCATATGAAGGGGAAGGAAGAGAGAGTGGAACACATCCTGACCCACCAAGCCTTGAGGACGAGATTCCCACAGAGCAGCCAATGCTCTATATGGCCAGCTCCACCATGAGACATGACATCTCTCACTGACTCATAGACTTTCGGGGGACAACACTGGAGATACATTACAGGAATTGTGCCCTGTCTGACCCCACCACACTGAGGCAAAACATGAAGGGCGTGCAACAGAACAGCAAGGGAAGCAGAGCAAGGAAGTCCTGAAGGAGTACCAAAAATAGACTTTGGGGCCAGGTGTGGAACCCCATCAGATTCAACCAGAAAACACTCCTACAGGTCAATAAAGAGACCTTGAACTATTCATTGGCTTCTCTAATGGTGGTTGTTGATTTGGTTTCTTTTGTTACTTAGTTTTTCCGTCTTGTTTTTGTGCATTATCTCTGCATGTCTATCTAGATAAGATAGGTGGGATAAACAATCTGAAGGAGAAAACAATGGGACCAATGGTTGGGGGTGCTCATGGGAGAGGAGGAGGCAGAAGAAGGGAAGTGGGTATTAACAAATCCAGGGACAAGGGAACAACAAGTGATCCAAAATCAATGGTGAGGATGGGCAGGAGGCCTCGTAGGACTTGATCAAGGGCAATGTAACCAAGAAGAACTACTGAAACCCAAATGAAGACTAAACATGATAGTAGACTAAGAGGAAAGTCAAAAGAAATAGAGGAAAGAGCTACGAAGCAAAGGACATTTATAGACATCTACATACAGGTATGTACATATGTAAATATATTCATATGATGATGGGGAAATAGATCTATGGACACATATATTTATAGGTTTAGTATTAAGGTAACAGATTGACACTGGGGCTCTACTCAAGTACTCCCTCAATGCAAGAACATCTTGTTCTACTAACCTGGCATTCCATGATGCTCACCTTTCCTACATAATCACTGAAGATAAAGTAGGTGCATAAGCAAATGTGAAGAAAGATGATGGTGCCCAGCTATCTAAAGATATAGTGTCTAAGGTATTAAAGACTTGAGGAGAAGCAACTTAAAGACTATCTGAGAAGCACTAAAGCCCACATGGAAGGAGCACACCAGTCTGTGTGATCACGAGGTGTCGATAGGATTAGGTATCAGACATCAAAGAACAAAAAATCATATTGATGTGAATGAGGGGGATTGTGAAGTGGAGACCCAAAGCCCATCTGTAGGCAAATGGACATTCCCTCACAGAAGATGAGCCAGTTAGGGTGCAATATAGCACTGAAAAAACATACAATTTTCCTCTACTTCTTTGATGCTTCCTTGGTCCACTCCCCCACCTATTTGGCCCTACTTATAGCTTACAAATCTGGCTAGACCAGAACATGTACACAGGTACACAGGAAGATGGGGAATCTAGGATAGATAAACCCCTCGGGACCAATATTGAGAGTAGCCATACCAGAAGGGGAAGGGGAAGGTAGGAGAAGAAAGCAGAAGCTGATCACAATCTACCTGTAACCTCAGAAAAGTAGGTAGGGATGGACAACAGAAAAGTAGGTGAAGGGAGGCATCAGTCAGTGTCAGACATGAAAAAATAATAATGATTTAGAAATTTTCAAGGGTTCATGAGGGAGGGAGGGTGGTGAATGGAAGGGTAAAAATAAGAAGCTGATACCAAGGACTCAAGTAGAAAGAAAATGTCTTGAGAATGATGATGGCAAAAAATGTAAAAATGTGCTTGACACAATGGATGTCTGTGGCTGAGCTCTGGTGGCCTAGTGGTTGTGTGTGGGACTGTGGCTTTCAGGGTTGACAGTACAAATCCAGGAGCAAGACTGGGCTTCCTATTCCCACCAGGGCAGTGATGCCACAAAAAAAAAAAAAAAAAAAAAAAAAAAAAAAAAAAAAAAAAAAAAAAAAAAAAAAAAAAGACACAATGGACGTCTGTATGGATTGTGATAAGAGTGTCACAAACCCCTAATAAAATGATTTTTAATGGACATTTCAACAAGAAAAATAACAATAATAAAATAATGATTGCTCCAAGAAAAAAAAGCTTATGGAAAAATGAAATGGAAAGAGAATAAAATTTTTGCGGAATTTTTAAACTGCCCTCTTATTTGTGTACAGGTTGGTGGGGCAAGTGAGTAGGTGGGCATTTTGTTGTTTCTGCTTCACTGGAGCCCTTTGATTGATCCTGTGGGGAATGGCAATGATAAGAAAACTGTATGGGCTCTATAGTGGGGTCTGGGATGGGCTCCAGACAAGAGCTGATAATTGTTGTTTTGGGTATCTCTTAGCGGAATTGTTTACTTACCTTGAAATCATAGATAACTAAATTGATCAGTGGCAGCAGTATTAGCAGTTCCTGGAAGTGATCATCTGGGTGATTTGATTGGTTGTTTAGGTGACTTGACTAAATGACCAATCATTCCTCTTTAGATAATGTCAGTAAACTTTAGCCAGTTCCAGGTACCAATTAAACTTCTAACTTTATGGTCTTCCAGGAAAAGTTATGGAAGTCCTTAACAAAGGCCACTTTTCTTCTGGGATATTTCAGCAGAATGACTAGGCTGTTTGAATTAGCCTTCCTTCCTTCACCTCGACTTTGTTGTATAAAGTCAGTGAGATAGTTAATGTTTATTGTGCCAACCTGGCCAATAAACACATGTGGGAACAATTGAAGGGCGGAGAGATAAATGGCTCAGTGGACCTTGCCTTTCCAGTTCTCTGGTCTCTTGCTTTCTAGTGCTCTGACCAGGGTGCATTTGCTGTTAGCTAGTCCCTGCTTCAGCTAGCAAGGCTCACTATATGCAACATATTCCTGAGGAGAAGCCACATGAACCAAGCCTGATGCAGTCCTGGGTTCTGGAGCAGCCATGTGGAGACTCCGGTCAGTGCTGAGATGTTTACATGTAAGCATACTGTTTTGGCTCTCTTCCTGTAATCGGTATCATTGCGTGTGTTTTGTGAGGTTGAGGAGGACTTTGTAGGTCGGTGTCAGACATTTGGGCTAATGTTGAACTTGTGAGCTTGGACGGCACTGGGTTGGGATGCTTTCTAATTGCACACTTACCCTTTATATAAAACTCTTTCTTTATCTCTGTGGATTTGCTTCTCTAGTTTACCCAGACTAACATAGTCAGGCCAATGGGGAAGTTGGAGTATTTTCTTATGCATTTACATTGAAAAGAAGTAACATGACACTTTGAACTTTCTGCTCTCCCTAGCCCTTCATTCTTTCTGCTGCTGCTACTTTTTTACTAAATCTTTCTGCCAAACACGTCATACCTCATTTTTGTAATGCCGGCTTCCTGTCCTGTCCTTGAAAGCATTTTTGATCCTTCTTTTTGTCAGAATTTCATTTCGGTAGAGTTTCTCAAGGAATCACTGCATCACTGCTCTTATCAGAGTCTGAAATTATATCCCTGAAGATTTTTATTGTTACCTGGTTTCAGTGACTATTCAAGTACTTGCCACTCATGATGTAAATCTGAGAGCATGTTTCTAATCTAATGGTATGTACACATAATAGTGTGCACATACACAAACACAGGCAGATTTTGTGCACTCATTAGGAAAAGTAATGCTATTCAGTTGCTGTGATTCACTTCATTCACTCATTGGCCAAGTCTTACTGTGTACATTTCATGGCTGCATTACTTCAGAAAGTGACAGTAGCAGAGAGGAAGGGACTCTGAAGGAGACAGGCAAGTGTGGTGTTCCCACAATGTCTAAATCACATAGGGTCCTATTCTCAGGACCTATTGTGGAGGTTAAGTGATGGACGACTGGGTCCATGCTTCCTTGGTTTTGCTCCTCTATAGAACCCAGCCTAAGACATTTGGTACCAAGAGGGGTTCCAGAGGAACAAAATGTTAAGGGTGAAGGTTTTGAATTGGTTCTCAAAACTAGCTCCTCTAAAGGGGCTGATGGCTCTACTTCCAGTAAACAAGAAGGCATGCTAATTCATGGTGTGAGGTGGTGATAGAAAGATGCAAACTATCACCACCATTTCAGGTAAAATATTTGTGAGAGAAAACCTGAGATATTGCATATTTGACCCTTTTCTATAAGTTTGAGACATATAAGAACACTGGTTGATTGGTTCTCTTTTCACAAAGTGGTGAAATAAAAGGATGAGCTCATGACTCAAGTGCTGCTTAAAGACATGGCTGTTGCTGCCTGTGTCTAGAATGTTCTTGTAGGTACAGAGTTGAGAGTGCTGCTAGCTAAATCCAGAATCTTATTGTAGGAGTGACTGAATTACAACTCCAAATTGGATTTCCAGTCCTTAATGGTGCCTGAAGCTAAAGTGAAGGTATTGATTGGGAAGAAATAGCATCCTGAAACTTGGGATGAGGTCTCTGGACATATGATGTGAAGCTAGGGCTTTAGGGCCCTAAATTTTGTTGAGTTATTTCTACTAACAGAACCACTTCCTTTATTCCCCTCTGAAGAAATTACTCCAGCTTTCTCTGCTGAGCCACCTTCTCAAGTAAAACCATTCTCCCTTCCACCTGCCTATGAGAAAACTAACCCAATTGTGTCTGAGGGGTCAGCGTGAAATATCATCTCTGAGTCTTTGTCTCAGATAAGAGTGGCAACAGTAGGGCCTTCTCTGAGACCAATGACTTCTAAGATGCTGATTGTCTCCAGGACCCGTCTCCTTCACTAATATTTTCTTATGTTCTGTTACAATACCTAAGCTTCAGAGAGCCCCAAAGGCTGAAGTACAATGTGTGATATGTGGTTCTAAAATCTATGAGCAGCAAACCTGGAGAACACATGTGGAAATGGCTATTAAGACTGTAAGATAATGGTTTAGGGGGCATAAAGTTAGGTCGGCTGGGTTTTCTGCTATGAACTTATAAAGTACAGGTCAAGAGCTAAGAAAAATGATCTACTAGTTGATTTAGTTGGTCCCCTGAAGTATAGATTAAACAGTAGCCTACACTAAACCAAAGTGAAATGCCAGGACAACCTTGGTTTAGCACACAAAGGCTTAGGGAACTTGCCATTTAAGAGTGGATTAGCTCCATAGACTCCCTCATAGAGTGCCCAGAAAGCACCCCTCTCCCCACAATAGTAAGGAACCAATTTGGGAAGATACACCAGCATTCATGAAGACTGCTGGGGTTGCTTTATGCAGGTCAGATTTAATAGTGCACACTGCCCTATTTGAACTAATATGCCTAACTGCCATATCCTAGGTTAGAAGTTATCAAGATGAATGAATAATATAACATTTGAAGGAGTGGAAGACTATTGGGTAAATCTAAATGAAAAGGTATATTGAAAAGAATTATGTTCTCTTATAGGGTTTCAAACACATGAAGCATAAAAATGTATTTCACTAATTGTCTCAAAGATGGGAGGTAACTGATGGAGTTGAAATGTCCTGAGGTACTGTTATGGATTGACTTATGTTCCCTCAAAATATGTGTTTGAATCTTAAACCCTGTACTTGTGGATGTAATCATGTTTGGGAATAGGATTTTCTTTGCTGTGTTAGCGGAGCCATATCAGTTAGGGTTTGTCCAAACCTTACCTTTTCTGAGTTGTAAATAGAATTAGTCACAGAAATAAGCTGCAACAGGGTGAGATGTGTCATATGAAAATTGCCAAGAAACTAGGAAACAGTGAGACGACAGAGGCTGTGAAAGGGAAGGTTCTACCCCAGAGTCAGAAAGGGGAAAAACGTCCCTTCTCAGGCACCAAACTTCTACCTGTTGAACTATGAAAACATCAATATCTGCTCTTTAAAATACCTACTTAGGGTACTTTAGTGGCAGCAGGATTAGAAAATGGACACAGGCCTATATAGCCTGTGAAGTAGTAATAAATATGATATAAAGTATAGGTGAATGAGAATTCACTAGGGAGGCTAGTTGTAATCTGTGGGAAACTGCTAAAAATCATAAAACAAGGATGAACAAGTGATCCAAAGTTATGTAAATGATAAAAAGACTTAATTTAGTTCAAAAGAAGTGGGGGGTGGGGGGTGGGGGGGGAAGAGGCTGGTGGCGGACCAGAAAGAAAGGAAATAGTAACGTGGTAAAGCGAAATTGTTAAGTGGTAAATTTCAGCCAAAATTTACAGGAAAGACAAAGTAGCCTAACTATAGTATTTCAGCGGTTGTCAGATATTATAAAAGAACATAATTATTGGCTACTTAGAAGAGACATATTCAATTCTAGGGACATAGGTGGGTCAAAGGGAAGAGAATAGAAAAGTATACATTGTGAAACCAGATACTATGCTTGATTTTAGCCAAAAGGCCGAAAAATGATTCTATTGTGAAACCAGATCCAAAAGAAAACAGGTTGGCTTTACTAATATCAGACTAAGATTAAAATTGGACCCAGTTTTTGCTGGATTTAATCAACAGGGAAAACTGAGTTTTCTAATTCTATACTCCTCTTACAAGTAAATGCATGTTTCTAAGATCTTTGGAAATTTTCTTTGATGGATAATCTAAGTTAATTATTTAAGGTGATTATTTAAGGTGTGCTTATTTTTAAGATGCACTTTGAAAAAATAGTGATGTTTAGTAATGATATTCAACTTTGAAGAATGCACTTTAAACTTTTAAGATTTGTGAAAGTGTAAAAGGTTTAAGTGTCTGTTCAGGTGTGCAAATAAAGGTAAAATTATTAACCATTCTATGAATTGTCTTCAAAATGACACAAAAGTTTATAAACAATAATACCACATATAATAAATGTTCAATAACTTGTGATGCTGAAAATAAACTCAGTGTAGACTATCTACTACTTAGTAAAATGCAAGAAGATGTTTTTTGAGAAGGAAATAGCAGTTGCTTGACATAGCACCATTTAAACAAACCATTATCAAACTAACCAGGTAGAGTTGATCTTACATAATGAGTGGGTTGGCAATATGCATTAGTATTGCAGAATTTGTTTCAAGAGTAAAAGAAGGCAAATGCATGTGGCAGAGGAGGTCAGACAGGGATAATCTGAGATGGCACTACCCCGCAGGATAACCTAGACATAGTACACCTGGAATAATCTCTAGTAAGAGTTGTTTTCAGTCAGAAAATGGTTTTCATATGGATAAAATCGGCGAGAAGCACAGCCACTTCTGCCAAGCCTTCACTCGCAAAGAGAACAAAATAAGTCAGAAATGAGATTTTGATATCAATGTTTTCAGAATTGTTAGATGAGACCACTCACTTATAAAGCGGCTACGAGTGTGGGTTTGGAAGTTAAACTATCTAACTTCAAAGACTCGATGTACTACTTGCTTTTTGTATGGCTTTGGGCAGGTTACTTACCCTCTTTTGACCTTGGTTTTCTTTACCTGGAAAATGGAGGGGATAATACCAATACCATCACAGCTTGCCATCGGATCTATTCCAATTCATGGTGACCCCTTACGTGTCAGAGTAAAACTCTTCCATAGAATTTTCAATGACTGACTTTTCAGAAGTAGACCATCAGGCCTTTCTCCTGAACTACCTTTGGGTGTACTCGAATCTCCACTTTTGGGGCAGCTGGGCATGTTAACTCTTTGCAACACCCAGGGACTAGGGAATGGTAATCGCCAGCAATCAAAGCTTCTCTGATCCTGGGCCCAGGACTAGTGCCTGCAATGTATGGCAGAGCCCTTGTTTTTTGTTAATATACATTAAGTTTTAATTCATTGCTATTATAAATAGTTGGCATATGGTAGCTTATAAATTACATGTTTATTAGGCTCTTTCCAAAGGCTCTCATTATTCCTTAATAGGAAGCCATTTAAAGAACACTTTTTCTATAGTGATTTCACTATCATGAAGTTTCTGTCAGACAGCCTTACTCCCCAGTTAACAGGGCATTAGTACATTTTATTAAGGTGCTCTTTTCATGGCATGTTCCCTTGGAGAATGTTTCCGTTCAATATGAGCTCCAGCCCTGGGATGGCACTTTAGTACAAAGAAATAAATAATTTACCCCTTTCTTTGCATATTAACATGGTATTAAAAAAAGTAATATAGAATGCACATGCAGAAAAGGGGGTTTTCTCAGGTGGGGAACGAAAGAACCCCCCTTTGTTGAACAAAGTTAAGGGGACTTAGCCACAGGCAGAGTTGTGAAAGAGGACTCTGTGTTAGTCTGGGTAGACTAGAGAAGCAAATCCATCGGCACTCATATGTGTATAAGAAAGAGCTTTATATACAAGAGTAATGGAATATTGAAAACACATCCCAGCCCAGTCCAGATCAAGTCTAAACGTCTGATATTAGCCCATCTATAAAATCCTCTTTGGACTCATAGAACACATGCAATGATGCTGAATGCAGGAAGATCACAGGCCTGTGGGTGGAAAGTCTTGAGAATCCAGTGGTGTCATAAGCATCTAGGTGCTTCCACGTGTTTCCTTCAGCTCTGAAACTCATGAAGGCTAGCTTCATGTGGTTTCTCCTCTAGTTTCTGTAAGAAAGGTACACAGATGTCAGTGGTCAGACTCAATCCATCTCTTTATTGCTGCATTTCCCCCACTGCCTCTCAACCAGTGGACCCAGGTGGTCACCTAGTAAGCACTTCAGTTGCCCACAACCTCCCTTTAATATTCAGGAGGTGTTTATTTCATGGTTCCAGATTTTTCAGGCTACTGGCACAAAACACTAGTTCAAAATTCCACAATCCAAAGAGTTCCTTTTTTTCTGTTACTCTGTCAACAACCCACTAGACAAAAGTTTCTTGAAATGCAAATATGCTGAGTATTCCAAAACCATCCAGGGAGACTCATATGTATATAAGAAAGAGTTTTTTTACAAAAGAGCAATTGAATATTGAGAAAACATCTCAGTCCAGTTCAAGTCCGTAAGTTCAATATTAGCCCATATGTCTAATACAAAGCTATAAAGTCCTCTTCAAACTCACAAAACACATAACACATTCGCCAATAATGCTGAATGCAAGATCATAGGCCAGTCGGTGGGCAGTTTGGGGGGTCCAGTGGCATTGTAAGTATCTCAGCAATTGTAGGTAATAGGACAAAAGGGTCGCGGGAAGGATATGAGTCAGTCAGGGTGCAGTGTAGCCATGATGAAACATACAACTTTCCTCTAGTTCTTCAATACTTCCTCCTTTTCATTACCACAGTCTCAATTCTACCTTACAAATCCGGCTAGAACAGAGGATGTCCACTGATACAGATAGGAACCAGAAACATGGGGAATCCAGGACAGAGAACCACGTCAGGAACAGTGGTGAGAGTGGTAATACCAAAAGGGTGGAGGAAAGGGGGAGTTGAAAAGGGGAACCGACGATAAGGATCTACATATAACCCCCTCCCTAGGGGATGAACAACAGGGAAGTGGGTGGAGACATCTGGTAGTGTAAGATATGACAGAATACTAACAATAATTTCTAAATTATAAAGGGCTCTTGAGGGAGGGGACAGAGATGAGAGGAAAAATGTGGAGCTGATACTAAGGGTTTAAGTAGAAAGCAAATGTTTTGAGAATGATGAGGGCAACAAATGCACAAATGTGCTTGACATACAATGAATGGATGTATCGATTGTGATAAGAGTTGTATGAGCCCCAATAAAATGATTTTTTAAAAGTATTTCAGCACTGGCAGGGGTATCTATGTGGTTCTTCCATCTCCCAGGATTCTGGCTGCATTAGGGTAGCTTCATGTGGCTTCTCATCAGAAACGTCTCACAAGGAGTGAGCAGAGAGAGTGTGGCTCTTGCCTCCAAGGAGGAAATACAGGAGTTTCCAGAATCTCAGGAGAAGGCCATTCCCACACTGAGGCCTCATTGATGATATTCTGATTGACAGGCTGGACTCCTCCCCTATACTTTTAATCCTCAAATTGACATCAGATGACGTAACTAGTACAGGCTCCCATTCCGGACTCAGCTTGTTCTTCCTAACACTGTGCTGTGTCCAGCAAATTTCCCAACAATCCACAGGGCTGAGCCTGCAGTCAGGGTTTTCCAAAATATCTGTCTTCAATCTTTTCTTCTCTTTTTCTTTTTAGGGTTTAGGCAGTGTCTGGCTAATTAATCCAGTAGGCAGAATCCATTCAAACTGGTATATGCTAATGTTTGATGAATTATTAATTT
>PVJH01036900.1:0-18400 GCA_004026705.1 Nesogale talazaci | reverse complement strand
CTGCAAATCTCCTGCCAAGCGTACACACTGCCCGGGGATGTTTCTTCACAGGAGACTCCAGAGGTCTTAGCCAGTCAGTCTGGGTGAGGACTACACGGAAACACCTGTGGCAAATACCATACCTTCATGTCCTTTGAGGTTTGTTTCTGTATCCACATCTCCTCACTTCTGTATATGCTAAAGTCTTTTAAAAAAAAAATCCAGGTCAAATGCCCTCTTTATCCTGAAGCCTTCCCAATTCCCCCAAAGAGAAACTTAACTTCCTTTGCTGAACTTCTATATTTCGTCTTTGATGGTACTTGACATCTACTTAGTAAGGTGCAGGTCTTCTCTCACATAAACATCCAAGGGTAAGAAGTGTGCTTTATGTCTTTCACTGTCCCATATTCTCTGTTCTGAACACATGCACACACCACACAACCTGGCTCAATTGGATAATTACAAGAAAGCTTACTATACATCTATGCCCTAGCAGTGTAACTTTCACCAGGTGACATTTATAAAGCAAATTATGTCTTGGAATGCCAATACTATGAAAAGAACGGATCGGACAAAATGACTTATCTGCAGAGATTAAAGTGGATGAACGAAAGCAGACCCTTAAGCTGTGTGCCATGGTCCCTGGGAGCCTGTGGCGCACCTCTGTCATATATCATTTAGGTTTAAGACAGCCATCCATAGCTCTCCAGAGCCTGAAGGGGTGTGTAAAAACAAGCCATACCGATGAGACAGGGTGCAGTGTAGCGATGATGAAACATGTGACTTTCCTCTACTTCCTAAATGCTTCCTCCTCCTCTCCTCCCCTCCCCCACCATCATCATCCCAGTTCTACCTTACAAAGCTGGCTAGACCAGAAGCTGTACACTGGTACAGATAGAACTGGAAACACAGGGACTCTAAAACAGATGATCCCTTCAGGACCAGTACTGAGAGTGGTGATACTGGGAAGGTGGAGGGAAGTTGAGGTAGAAAGGGAAAACCCATTTGAAGGATCTACATATCACCTCCTCCCTGGGTGATGGACAATAGAAAAGTGGGTGAAGAGAGACATCGGCAGTGTAAGGTATGACAATGTAAGGTATGACAAAATAGCAATAATTAGAAATTATCAAAGGTTCACGAGGGAGGGGGCAGTGGGAAGGGGGGTGGGAAATGTGCTGATACCAAGAATACCAAGCTGATACCAAGAGCTCAAGTAAAAAGCAAATGTTTTAAGAATGATGACAATAAATGTACAGATATGCTTGACTGGAAGGATGGATGGATGGATGGATGGATGGATGGATGGATGGATGGATGGATGGATGGATGGATGGAATGTGATGAGTTGTCCGAGCCCCCACCCTCCAGAAAATGTACGTATATGTTGTGATTAGAGTTCTATGAGTCCAGTAATTTTGTTATTGAGTCATACATGGGAAGCAACTGCTGTAATGACACTGACAGAGCTGCTGACGTGTTTGTTCTCACCATCAAAAATGTGACATTGGAGGATCCTATTTACTGCTGGTCCCAGGTTTAAATCCCTCTGGACAATGTTCATTATCTCCAAACTGTATCGCCTATGTTCACTATGCCCACAAAATAGCATGTTGAAACCGTAATGTCAATATTCTGCACATCTTGGTTTTCCAGTATCTGAGTTTCTGAGTCATTATCAGGACTCGGTGGTTAAAAACAACCAGCTGCTAACCAAATGGATCCTGGATTGAACCCACAGCTGCTTCATGGGAGAAAGATGTGGCAATCGGCTTCCATAAGAATGCAGGGAGGTTCTATTCTCTCCTTTAAGGGTGGCTATAAGCCAGATGAGCCAGAACCAATTTGCCAGCAAAAGGTTTGCTTTGTCATTTGTATTTATTTATTTACTTATTTAAACTTCCATAGTATTTTCAGATCCTAACCGAAATCTGGCAAACAGTTTTTTTTCATATTAGACAGATAGCTATATAGATGCTAATTATATCTTAGGGAACATATTTTTAGAAAATCCAAATTCAAATGTACTGATATAAAATTATTTAGATTATTAATTAATAAGTTTTTTGACAAGAAAAACTATAAACGAAGTCCTAGGAATAGGAAAATACACATTCTTTAAGACAAACGGTATTATTGAGCAATGTTTATTTAAAACTATGCATGAGCTTTCCCAGTTTCAAGTGATTAAAACAAACTTTTGCCCATAAGACATTCTAAGTCAAACGATATAGTCAAGCCAAAAGTTATTTTTTTTTAAGCACTTAAATACTGAGCTACAAAAATAAATCCACCAGTCAGTTTTAAGACGTCTCATTAAAAAAATAAGTATAAATGTCTTTATTGAGTCAAATTTATTACAAACAATTAATGTGCAATCAAATCAAAAGAAGTGTCTCAGGGCCCATCAGAGGTAAGCAAAATAATATTAACAGATTAAGGCTACCACAAAGCATATTTTCTGATGAGTAATATAAAACAGTGGCATTGTCATCATTATTTTACATTAGAGGAACAGTTAAAACATGTTTCAGTATTGATTTGTTCACATAAAGGTGAAACAAAAATTTCAACAGAACATGTAAACTAAGGATTCTAAAACATGAGGCTGTAAGAAGTGTTCTCTGAGAGCTTGCAATTTGCTACAAATATTTCATCTCAATGCATAAGAACAAGCCTATTTACAATTCAAACACCACTTCCCAGGCCACAAAAGGAGCAAACTCTCCATCCAGCTTCCATTAGGGAGACAAAATGCAGCCTCTACAAAATGTGCGCCATCTTCAAAAGAGTCACAATCCCCTTGTTCTTTTCTCTCTCATTCATTTTTATTTCAATATGGCCAGGTATGTGTATGCTTTTCTATCTTTAAACAAGGATAACAATCGCACAGTGTCCAAAGGTCAAATTTTTATCCACCGACACCTCTCAAATAGTCCACTGACTAGAAACTTCAGGCCAGAAACCTCAACACATTATATATATATATATATATATATATATATATACACACACACATCAACATCAGCCACATTTTACCTTTCAAATGCATTCATTTTTTCCTAAGGTAATGTTCACACTTACACTTGCTTGCAAATTGGCAATAGCTACATGAGCGATGCCTTGTACCAAACAAAAGTCTTTCCCTTCCCTAAAAGTTACTGCTAATTGAGGTCGATTTTACGATTCGGATTAAATTCAGATGTCTAGATCCCAGGTACCTGGGTATGAAATACTCAAATCTGCCAGGATGAATTAGCTATTTTCTTTCTTTTCTTGTAATATAACCCACTATATAATAGTGAACTAAATATGCTTGTTTCATAGAAACAACTTACATTTGCCAATACAGGGCAAATGGTCTATGTACAGATACATTAGGACTGCCTAACTGACAGTGGGTGTTGCCAACCAGCCTCCACGCCGGTGGAGCTAATACGGTGGGGCTCTCTGCTGAATGGACTTTCCCTTCAGGATACGACGGATCTGCAAGAGACAGAGAAAGGGCATTTAGGAGGAGTGTTTGCTTATAGGTAAAGTTTCAAGTTTCCCTCAGCGTTGTGCTCCCTCCATACATATTCTATACCATTTCTGTTGACGAATCTGGGTGCGCAGAAATAACTGACAACATGCTCCCAGGTTTGAAGGCCACTTACAGAACCCTTGGTGGCATCGCAGGTAAGTGCTTGGCTGCTGAGAGAATGACACTTCAACCCACAAGTCCCTCCACAGGAGAACTGCTACCATGAAGAGAACCAACCGCCTTGGAAACCTGGACAAGGTGATTCTACCCCGTCCTTCAGGATCACTACAAGTCAGGGTCCCTCCTCAAGACCTGGGCTCGTTTCCTAGTCTTTACTCTTGCTATTTGTGAGAATATTTAATATCACACAATATTTACACTAATCTTGAAGTCAACGTCAACAAGTCTAAAAGACACTTCCTGTACACACAGGTAAAGTTCTGGAAGCCCTTCAAATCAAAACAGCCATCACAGAACTCTGTGGATCATGCCCCACATTTTCATTCAGAGCTTCATCCTTTACTGTCTATCTACCGCAGCCTGACACATTTGATCTATTCCTGGGCCCACTGCAGCTTAGAAACAACAAATTAAAAAATGGCTAGGGTAGGAAATGAAATTGGTAACTGCTAGAAGGCCACATCAGCTAGTGTCAGAATCCCACAGGGCAAGTTCTACCCTGTCCTAGAGGGTCGCTCTGCAACAGCATCAACTCAATGCAGTGGTTTATTGTTGGGTTTTTTTTTTTTAAGAAGGGCACACAACAGCCAAACTGTGACAAGAGAAACAAGGGACAAGAACACATTTACCCCAAAAATCAAAAGAGGGGAAGAGTTATCTAAAAACAATTAGTGAAGAGTGAATTAGTCCTGCATATCGGAACTATTCCTGGGACAATACAATATGGAGGCCTTCCACAAACAGTAAAACAAACAGATACTGGGCTGAGACCCATGTCAAATCATTACATTTTGTCCCTGGGACCTGAGTCTCGGAATTTTTTAATTGAACCTTTATACTGTGCATTTTTCATAACCATTGAGTGGCATAAACAATGGAAGTTCACCATAAACCATAGATTTATTTTCCAGTTATAGAGAGCTAAGCATGTGTTGCCATAATATTCTGATCAGGATGAGGACTGTGAGTCAGAGAAATGGGTAAATTCTATATATTTTATTTTGTGTTTACAAAAGGTGGCCAGCCTACAGCGGTAACTCCTCTGAAGGAAAGACTTCCAGCAACAATAGGTATAGATTCAAAGACTAGTCCTCATTATCCAGTGTGAGGAAGCAAGGAAAGACTGGAAACCTGGCCCCTAAAGATGAATGTCTAGAAAACTCGGTAGGCAGTCCAGCTCTGACACATGGGTTTGCTATGAGCTGAAATTGACCCCAGAGCCTAACAAGTAAGATGAACGATACCGAGCCTCCCAGAACCATGTGTCACAGTCCTCGCTCCTAACCTATGGATCCAATTCCATTTTGGAATCGGTTTTTCTTTGCTGTTCATGAAGTTACACTGGTTATGTTCTCAATCTCACTGCTCTGGGCTCTAAGGACCAGAACACACAGAAACAAGGCAGCAAAAATGGGGAGAGAGGTGCCACGTGAAGACTGGCCGGGAACCACAGACACCAGACTTCAGAGGCTGCCGCACAGACCGTCCCCTAGAGTAGACAAGAGAGGATGCCTGTGCTTTCCCCTCAATTCAGACTGAAAGAGCCTCATAATTTGTTCTTTAAAGCCATCCACTTGTGGTATTCCTGTTAAAATGGCGCTAAGGCACATGGGATGTTCACTGGTGGAAAACTATGTGACCTCCAGTGGTAAGGCAGAGCCGTAATTGAGAAATGAAGCATAGTTTTGCTTAAACAGTAAAATATTTCTAAGTTGGAGTTGCAGAAATAACCTCTGTTCCTTGTTTAGTGCATCTGTCCCGGCTTCCACATGCCATCATTCTGAGTAACTCTAAAAGCAGTGCATAACAAGGAAGAGGAAAAGAGATTAGCAGCAGACCTCTGACCATTTGGAGTCCAGAGGTAAATCCTCAAATTTCTTACTCTTCATTTAGAAACTGAACAAGCAGCTCTTAAAGTGTGAAATGCCGACACTGACTGAAGCACTTGGAGAGCTCCAGGAATCCTCCGCTCCCTTGATCTTTCAGGCGGAGTAGCTGCAGATACGCTTTCCTGCTGTTGAGGCCTCACCTGCTCTCCCACAGGACCATCGGGAACCAAATGTACAGGCTGTTCGTTCTCCAGGTTCCGCATACTCGGGTCTGCTCCTTTCCTCATCAACAGGCGGACGGCGTCCAGCTGTGTCACCCGATACTGCAGGCTGGCAGCGACGTGGAGGGCAGTGTTTCCATTGTAAGCCTGAAGGCACAGAGATGAACAAACAGCCATCAGGGAGGCGGGCTTCCATGAAAGGCACGCAAAGTTTGAAGCCGGTGCAAAGGTCGCTACCTTGACATTCACAAAAGATAAGCAACTGGGCAGATCCAAAAACAGGCGGATGAGTTCCAGATTTGCTTCTTCTGAGGCCAGATGCAGGGCTGTGCGGCCACTTTTACGATCCTTTTCAAAGACAAGAGGAAGCA
Source organism: Nesogale talazaci (assembly GCA_004026705.1). Taxonomy (NCBI): domain Eukaryota; kingdom Metazoa; phylum Chordata; class Mammalia; order Afrosoricida; family Tenrecidae; genus Nesogale; species Nesogale talazaci. The sequence continues at coordinate 12,297 of PVJH01036900.1, read as the reverse complement.
AAAATGAACATAGGGGGCCACGCCTTGGAATCTTCTCCCCCAGCCTCCAATGTTCTGACTAAGCCCTCACGCCGAATCACCCCTTTCCCCTAAAGATTAGATATCGTCTCGCATTCCTCCATAAGTGCCCTATTAATTCGCTATGGGTCACTAGCAGCAGCCTATCTTACACATAGGACAACCAGGAAAACAAAATCAGGTGATAAAATTTTATCTTATTGTGTCACCCATTAATGATGTATTTGCCTGTGCTTCCAGTCTGGGTTCCCATCCTGTATAATTTTAAGTAACTGTAACTCACTTCTGTCAACAAGTTCCCCAAGCACCTAAAATGGTTTAGCCATCTTTCCCCCGAAGTACCTAACCCAACGCCTTATATATAGGAGGTGCTCAGTGACTATACTCCTAATTTCAAGAGCATAAAAAAGATTTTGTTCAGATCCCACAGTAGAAAGACATCCTTATAGAGCAGCACTGATTTTACTGTTCATGCATGAAAATGGAAGCCAAATGACAGTATCAATGCCAAGTTTTCTCTTCCTTTCAAACAAAGACAAATTTATTCCAGAACTAAATGACTGTCTGTATGGAGTCCATGTAGAAAAAGAATGTCTAGAAGCTAATTGTGGCAGCAATTGTACAATTCTACATGACGTGGTTCAAATATGAAATGATGGTATGTATTAAACCCCAATTAATAAGAGATTTTTAAAAACTCTTTTAAACGCCAAGCTACTTATAAAAAAAATTTTTAAGGAAAATTAAATTTAACAAAAAGAAAAAAAACTTAAAAATATATAAGTAAAATCCAAGCTATTTAAGTAGCCATATACTGGTACCTATTACATTAATTAAAAACTGCTTCTTAAGCTTCCATCACCTGTACTTGGGAGCCTGGTCTGAACACTTTTTGGCATTACCACTTTTTCCCTGCTCCCCTACTTCAAACCTCCTCCATGAATATAATGACCTTTGCTTCCACCGCTGCTCCCATTTGAATCAGACACTTAATGGTGTCGACCAGACTCTTGTTCTTCAGTAGCAGCTCCTGAACTTCGGGTGAGTGGGGCTGCTGGTTTCTCTGGAGTTCATGCACCACTGCATTGTGGGCCACAACTGCACAGTGGAGTGGAGTCAGGCCTAGACAAAACATATAAGGAAGTATGGTCAAGCCGCCCATAAATGTGAACTGTTACTCTACAAATGCAAACCTCAATGATGCCTCTAAACACATATGCTCCCAGACTTATTGCCCTACTGCCCCCTTTTGTAAATAAAAAAGACTCAGTAATTAAAACCTTTTGTACGTTGTAACCCAGGATAAAGCATAGGCATCTGATTCTGCAGCTTCGCTGGATCACTCCAGGGCCCCCCAAAGAGTGCTATCACTCATTTTGGGGAACACCATTCTAAACTAACCTAAAAATGAGCTGCCCAAGATTGAGCAAGGTAACCTGAATATCCCCTCTATTGGAATTTAATTTTACTTATAAAAATATATCAATTTTATTGCTGCTTTTCTTTCTTATTAGGAAACTCAGGACCCTGAGAATGTATGGATCACTCTCCTTAAATGGTTCTTTGCCAGGTAACACTTCAGTTGTTTACCTTCGTAGTTGGTTGCCTCGAGATCCACAAACTGATGGCTCCTCACAGCTCCCTTCTGAATCGCCTGCAAATTCCAAACATAAACATCTGTTAGAAAAAGCCAAACTACACAACAACCTTACGTGTCAAAAAATAAGACTATGTCAACCCAAAGTACATACAACCAACTTCTAATATCCAAGCCCTCGCTCGATGAACCGGCATCTCACCCGGGGCCTCTTACCTGAAGCACCTGGGAGTGGCCTTTCTCGGCACAGACGTGCAGAGGTGTTCTCCCCCAGCAGTCTGTGGTGTTCACCTGGGCCCCAAGGTTCACCAGATCCTGCACGATGAGGTGCTGATTGGCAGCCACTGCCACCTGAAACGCACTCTGTGGACGTGCAACAAGAAAAAGAGTATTTGTTTCAACAGCTAGCACTGCCTTAACAAAGATGGGGGAAAACCCACCCCGAGAAAATAAACCTTACTAATAGGCAATCAAATATTGCAAGACCAGGAAACTGAAAGAAGTTAGGGTGTGGCTTTATTACACACAGTTAGTCTTTGGCCAACTACAAAGTTAACGTGAAAAACTTCAAGGTTGATGGGGTGAAGAGTCAACATCTCAAGAGTTAATATTAACTCAACTCTCTTGATCACGAGCTCTGAACTAGTCTACACTGAGCCATGACACTGGCTACCACTCCTCTTCACCAAGACCACAACTTGACCATTTCAAACTCTATTAAGATTCTCACCTGTCCATTGTGTTCTTTAATATCTAACATGTGAAGTGCATTCATCTTTCTTGCAAGGACATAAGAAAGTGCCCTTCGCCCTTGGGCAACAGCAATATGGAGAAACCTGGGGTACATGAAAGAGCAAAAAGGTAAATTACTTTTGATTTCGGGAGTTCATTAAAAATAATTCCCCCTTTAGATCCTTTCTTAATGTGTGCTCAAAGATAGCCTCTCCACTAGGTTGGTGTGTCTGAACTGCAATTACATCTGCACTGCAAGAGAAGGAGTTCAGCTATCAGAAACACAACACCAGGCTAAGCACTTTATTTTTAACACTACTTTAAATACCATGAGAAAAGTAGTATTTTATAAACCAAGAAAGTAAAGCACTGAGGGGTAAAATAACCTGCCCAACGGGCAACAGAACAACAGAGAGAGATTCAATTACTCCTACATGTCAACTGAGGGTTTCTTCTCTCCAAAGCACCTCTAGTGATCGTCTAAGACCAATAATCCAAAGACGATACAGTATTCTTATCAGTTCAGATCAGGTAAACTGTTCATCCAACAAAGTAAACAGATGAAAACTCTTCCTTGAAAGATGAGCTACCACCAAGCAGCAATTTCCTACAAGTTACCGTATGTTGGGAAGCCAACGACCACTGGGTATTCCTTAGACAAATTACGGTACACATATATATACCCAGTAGGCTCAACAAGGGTAGCTGATCAAACTCGGGAGATGAGATAAAGGGATACTCACGTGTCACCATCTGCATCCTTTGAAAGGAACTGATCTTGGGAAATATTTGCCAACTTGCTTTCTTCCTGCTCGACTTGCCACTGAAAAAAGGATTTTCCTAACTGGGTGGTATTCATTGAACTTCCAGTGATGTTCTGGAATGGCAGTGAGGTGCTTACAGAGGGAGATCCTGCATTGTGCCCCGCCACCGCCTCACAAGCACTGCTCGGCATCACGCTAAAGTTTTGCAGCTGGGCACCACTTGGCTGCTGGACACTGGGGGGAGTCTGAATGGGAACAGCAGTATTTTCAGGCTCCCCATGATTACTTAGGAGAGAGGCAAAACTTTGACTTGGGCAGAACTGTGGTTCCTGCCCATCAAAGAGATTCAGTTCGTAACTGGGGGACTGAGTTCCAGAATAAGGACTGTATTCCAGACTTGGGGGGTGGGGATGATACTGCTGCTGCGGTGGCAGCGGTGGCTGCTGCTGTACATTCTGGTTCTGTGGAGAATACTGGTATAAGGACGCCTGATCCATCACTTGTGGGGAGCCACTGACTGGAAACGGCTGGTATTTCTGAGGCGGAGAGAAGATCTGCCCTCCGTGAAAATCCTGACCCTGCTCTCTGGGGGAACTCTGAGGGACGACCCCAGGGCTCATCCAGCTAAACTGGACTGTGTTCAAGGACACAGGGTTGCATTCGTTCTTGATGTTGATAATGTTCTGAAGCAGGTCCACACTGCTGTCGGGTTTGGCTTCCCGAGGGTGACCATCATCCATGATCTCCCCTGGCATTGGTGTGTGGGGTGGTGTCTGAAAAAGAAGAACAATCAAGTTTTGCACACTCATTCCCTTCAAAAATCATTCCAGGATAAATGCCAAAAGGGCTTTCAGAGGGAAAGAGTGAGGCACTTACCAAAAACTGGGAGTGCAACAGAGCTGGTCTTTTGTAAGCTGGTCCATCAGCCAATGAATCAGGCCCTGTCCTTTTCCCAATACACGATAATGTGTTCTTCAGTTCTGTCCAAGAAAGGAAGGTGTGGTCTATTACTATACAACTTTACCTATCATCAGACAACATTATTTTACTCTAAAGTCCCCATCAGATTCTAAAGAGAACTCTTACCTGTGAATGGCTCCGTGTTCACACCTTGTGTCTATAAAGAAAAAAGTTTCCAATTTAGTGTTCATAAATGGGCTTCCTGCTTGTGAATTATACATTAATAAGCAGATTTATTTTTATCACCTTTTATAGCTAGCCATAAATCTTTGATATCATTATCCGATCAATATTTATCTTCTAAGTTCATTTTCTTTCATTCTATCTTGCAACTTCCCCATTTTCACTTTCATCTTAGTTCAACTCGGGTCAAGACAAGAAAAAACTACTCAGGCTGAGTTTTCCCTTTCTAGTCGAAATACTACAGTTCAATTAAGTCCTCTTCCTCTCCTTGCACCTCATTTGCTTTAAGGCAGCCTGGTGAAAGGCAGGCTCCATGGGACTTCTGGCTGACTCAGGTTAGCAGATTTGCGCCCACCAACAGCTCCAGGGAACCCTCGGGAAAGAGTCTGTCCTACAGTCTCCACAAGTCAAAATCTACGTCACAGCTGTGGGGTCCGGTGAATCACTTGCTGTCCTTTATTAAATTTTTCTTGCACACCTAATGGGTGCCTGGCACTGGGCTGAGTGATAGAAATGACAGGTAAGGACACAAATATGGCGTAAGTAGAAAGCAAGTGTTTTGAGAACGATGGCAACAAATGTACAAATGTGCTTTGCATACAATGAATGAATGTATGGATTGTGGTAAAGAGTTGTATGAGTTCCCAACAAAATGATTTTAAAAAAACACAAAAATATAACCTCTGTACTACAACTCGTGCATTTTAGAAAAGATAACGAATCACTGGCCGGACGTAGGTTATCAGAGAATAACCCTGCCCCAGTAACTCCCCTATCCTCCCACCAAGCAAAAAAACTCCATGCCACCTTCAAATCATCCACCGCTTGGCCTGAAGTCTTCTGTTTGTGGCTGCGGATGTGCAACAAAAGTTCCTTCACCGAATTCCTCACACGAACTCCTTGAAAGGGTCCTCTTTGCTGCCTGCCAACCCCCATATGGGGCTCGCCTGATCAAAAGAAAATAACAAGATACCAATTAAATCTCTTCACAGATACAAATATCAGTTACTCAAAAGCGGAACTATTTAACTGGTCAAGGGCTCACCTACAGGCTGCAAAGCCTTTGCAACTCCGCCCCCAGGCCTTCTGGAGGGTTCTGTGTTGTCTAGCAACCTCCCCACCAGGCTCCCAACAGAATTTGGAGCCAAGGAATAAATCCAAATCTGGCTTGTGTTGTCCCTCAGCCCGCCCTCCCCACTAGGCAGAATCATCGATGTTGCCTCCCTCTTCCAGATCTTTAAGTGCTCTCGACTTTGGAAAAGTCTTGGAGAGCAAAAAATAGTGAAGTTTCAGCTTTGAAACCAAAGGCATCGTGTTGCACACATTTAACTCTGTTGATTCCATTTGAGAGGCTAAAAGCACTTTTCTTCCAATGTCTCCACAAACCACAGCCTAACAATTAACAAAATCTTCAATGTTTCCAATTTCCCTCAGCTCATCTTTGCATTGAGAGCTTACATTCACCACCCTCTAGCACAGTTTCCACACCCGCACACAGAACTTCCCCTCACTGGCGGCTTGCGGAATTGCATACACGGACCTTCTAAGTAGGTAAAAATGAAGTTTCACATTGTAACCTTTAAAACACAGTGAATAAGTACAGCATTCCATTTCTGACCACTATGATGTCATAATCTCATGGGACATGAGCTGCTCACAGAGAAAACATGTAGAAAGTCAGGAAATGAATAATCTGGCAGATCCGTTCCAAACCCACCGCCAGAGAGTCAATTCTGACTTGCAGCAACTCTGTGGGGCAGGGTAGCATCACCCCTGTGCATTGTACAACTTGAACTCTCTATGGGAGCAGAAAGTCTCATCTCTCTCCCTGCCAGACCAATAGGAGGGGGGAAAAAATAAGATGACGGGGCAGTTAATAACAGATCATATATAGCAAATGTATAAAATTAGCAACTCAACCAGGGGAGTTAAGCAATGAGTTGGTTTTAAATTTAATTACCAGAAAGCGACACAAAATCTCTCTGGAACAACAGCAGTTAAAAACCTAACAGCATGTCACAGAAAGAACAATTTCAGAAATCCCCTATGTCTACGTAGTAAGCCAAGGAAGTAAGAATATAGTTTGAGAAACTAAGACCCCATGTGAGAGTGTCATAAACAGGCACATTCAAAATTCAGACACTTTTTTAAATTCCTAAAGGCCAGTGGGACGTGGCGTGGAAGTACCACCTAACCAAAGGCTTTCACGTAATCTCCCCTGAAAGAAGACTTGGGAACAAGAAGACAACACACTCAGGAGTGGCGCGGGCAGGGGGGGGAACGCTGGAGCAATGTTCTTTAGCTGACAGCTGAGGAGACACAAACCCTCGAGGTCCCAGTCCCTGGCATCCTGTCGCCTCCATTGTGAAACTCTACTCATTAAGTTACAAAAAAGAAACTAACCGATTCAGAACCATCGAAAGGCGCATTGTGCCTTTCCTGGGCCCACAAGGCTCACCTTCTAGAAACACCCATGGAAGTCTCCCGGGGCTGCTGAGTAAGACTTCTCAAACTCACAAGGTCTCACAAACTTAAAAGGCACTATACTCCAGGTGGTTTTCAGTCGGCTTGTACCTTGATACCAGCACCTGCCTTACTTTCACTTAAAGTTTCTACAACTACTTGAAGGACTAAGTCGTGACCTTAAACACCCAGGCCAAACCCCATGTCCTGCTACAGCCTCTCACTACAGTAGCCAAAATGAACCTCTCGTGGCATGTGAATTAGAGCTCTCTGACCTTCTCGTTAAAAAGAAAAAAGGGCTCGTACAGGTGAACTGTATGCCGATGGAGCCTCTTTCATTTAAGCCAACCAAGTCCCCAGTCGTCACGGAGAGGGCGAAGGGAGCCCATTCCCTCCAGAAATCCGGGGACAGCTGGAGTTCTCGGGCGGTCCAGGGCCCCTCCCCCGGACGAGTGGCTTGAGAGTTAATTTAACGGCGTCTGGCAGCCAGACACGGCGCGGGTGGCCTGGGCCAAAGGTCGTCGAGGTCACGTGGGTCACGGCTGGGGAGCCGGACTCCCCCCTCCCCCATTCATAAACTCGGGGGACCCACTGGCGCCGGCCTCGGCGGGGAGTACCTGGCGGGCGCTCGGCGCGGGCGCCTCCCCTCGGTCGGGACTCGATCAGCCCGCAGGAGGACGCGGACGACACGGACACCTCCGAGGAGTCCGAGCCCGGCGAGCCGGGCGCCGAGGGCCCCGACGACGAGCAGGTGGCGTCGCAGGAGCCCGGCGCCGCGGCCGGCGGCGACGCGTGGTAGAAGTACGCCAGGTTGAGCGGGCTGGTCATGAGGCCGCCGTCGCCGGCCGCGTCCAGCAGCCCCTCTCCGCCGCGGCTGTCGTCCAGCAGCTTGTCCACGATCATGCTCGACGCTCGGACCGCCGACACCTGCGCCACCGGGTCGCCGGGCACAACTCCCTGCCGGCGGTACAGACGGGGCGCAGAGCTCGCACAGCAGCCGTTCGCCTCGCTCCGATGCGGGCGCGGCCCCGAGCCGCCGCCTCTTTAACCGGCCGGCGCGCCCCGCCCCCGCGGCCCCGCCCCCCGCGGCCCGCCCGGCCATTGGCGGAGGCCGCCGCGACTCACGGCCCCTCCCGCCCACCGCCCCCGCGGCCCGCCCGGCCATTGGCGGAGCCCGCAGCGACTCACGGCCCCGCCTCCGGATGAGCCCCGTTTCCAGTAAAATGTCCAGGATGAGGCAATGCGCGTCCCGCCCGCGCCGCGCCGCCCGGCCCGACCGGTTGTTTTGTTCCCTTCACCTGGAAACTCCCTCCGAGCACGGCCCCGGAGGCCTGCGCCCGTCCTGCCCGCCCTGCCCGCCCTACCCGCCGCAGGCACCGGCCGAGCGTCGCCGCCGGGGGAGGACGCGCCAGACCCAGGGCCGGACGGGGAGCAGGAAGTCTTGGAGGTCGCCTGCCCCGCACCCCTCTGCCCGCCCCGGCTGCGCGCGCTTCCCGCCGAGCCCAGGCAGGCATCCCTGGAAGGTTCTTTCAGACGCGTCACTTCCAACTCGTGACAGCGGCTCTTGGCTTCAGTGTTCCAAAGTTGATCACAGTTTGTTTTACCCGCTCCCAAACCGATGGGGGTGTTGAAATCACTTTACTGCCCTAATAAAAATCTGAACAACTTCTGTTATTGAATAGTTTTGTAAAACTCCAGAATAAAATGTGATGTCCACCCACACTCCAGTACCCTTTTTACTAACACAGACTCATTTGAGCAAAAGGGTAAATATCCCTATGTATGTGTACATGTATAGTTTTTTCAATTCTGCACAACTTCATTGCATCTAAAAAACTCGGGAGTTTTTTACCCTCAAATGTTTTGGTTTTTTGTTTTTTGTTTTTTTTCAATTGGTTTATGGAAGTATTTCTTGAAGTGCCATTAATCATCAGAAACTATGCTGAGTTAGCTGGGGGAAGGATGAATAATAAAACAATCGTTTCCAGTGCGTTATCTTGGATGGGTGATAAAATAAGTATACCTCATGCTATTATAGAAGATTAAATATCAAGATGGGTACGAAGGTCAGTGGGCTTCCAAAAAAGGAAAAACACGTCTGGTAGTGAAACAAAGAGGTCACCTGAAAACATGTGCCGAGAAGGTGCCATATGAGATAGGCCCTGAAGGAGGAGGTTCATGGAAACAAAAATTAAAAACCCAATGCCATCGGAGTCTATTCTGACTCATAAGCTAAAAACTGAACGAGAACACCTAATAAAAAATTAGAACTATGCTGTGGGTTTCTGAGACTGGTAGTTTGGAACCACTGACCTTTACGGTCAGCAGCCTAAACAAACAACTCAAGAAGCTACCTGGGCTTCATTCTAAGTCAGGTCATAGATGTCAGTGAGCTGGGAGCGGTTAACTCATCTCCTTGGCAACGAGTTTCCAGAAGGGAGGAAGCATTCAGAAAGCTTTCCGAAGCAGCTTGTCATGTGGTAACTTGTCGTGAGGGTTTGGAATAGAATATCGGTTGCCTGAGGGGACCTTGTGGCTTCTCATGTAACTTTAAGCCATAATAGGCAGGTGGAGAACAGCAGTAAATGTGCCCCCACTGTGTCCGAAGGCAGGTGGGGGGGATTCCTGTGGGACAGTTCTTGGTAGGGACACAAATTGCTTCCAAAGCCATGGAGGGAAGGTCAAGTTCTGTGAGGATCATATAAGCCCCTCACCCACCAACACAAAGGCAGGAGTTGCAGCACAGAAGTCAGGGTCTCTCCCTAGACAGCCTTTGAACTTGAGGGGAAAGGGGACTGCTCCCCTGAGACATGACTGCAGCCTCTTAAGAACCCTTGATAGCCACTGCCAGGTTTCTAACCCAGCAATTACCCAAGAAGAAACACATCCGTCAGCATGTTCCCAAGCACACAGTGAGAAACTGGAGCCTGGTGTTTTTACTCATAATTGGGGAGATTAAAAGATTCCTTTCCTCAAAACTCAGCTGGATGGTCTGCGACTAAAGATACTAAGAAAGATTCCAAGGACATATCAGAGTTCTCCGGCTCCTGGAAGGGCAAAATCTATCAAAGCATCGGGAAGAAACTGCATAGAAGAAGAAGGGAAAGGGAAAGGCTGATGACGCCATCCTTCCCGTCACTTCATCAGTGTTAATCACTGACCCCACGGAACGTGTTTTAAGAAGCACTCAGCCACTAACCCAAAGGTCTGTGGTTCAAACCTACCAACAGCCTTGAGGAAAGAGGTGGCAGTCGGCGTCCTTAACGATGAGAGCCGGCCTCTCTCACTCTAGAGTTGGTCCCTGCGCACACAGGTCTTTCCTCTTGAATAAACTTGCTTTAAAAAAGAGCCTCAGGTACAGACTGCATAGGACAGCTTACTCTGTTCTAAAGGGCCACTGCGAGTTATAACTGGCTCAACAGCAACGAGTTAAAGGTGACATCACCATAAAACTCACAGAGGCTCTCTAGGGACCAGGTAGAACTGCCCCTGTGGAGTTCTGAGACTAACTCTTTACAGTAGTAGAAAGTCCCCCCTGAATCAGCTGGTGATTTGATAACTCGCTACCTCTATGAACTTTTGAAAAGCAAAACTAATGTTCATTGAAGATCTCTGCACTTGAAAGCCGCTGATGCATCAGCACCTCACAGGCTGTGCGGTTCCATTGCATTGGCTGAGGAAGGGGCCACAGCTGAGAGTGCCAAAAAGCACGCTGCAGTGCCTGACAGAAGAAAAGTTAGCACAAGAAATCACGGCCCGCCACTTTCCAATGACTAATTGGGGCTAACTAATCAAATTAAAGAGTTAACAGACCAAAAATATGGAGCTAATCGCTGCAGAATTGAACTTCTGCCTTAGGCATGGGATGTCTGGATTGCTATTCTAATTTGATTTGACCAGTCTGACCACCAGCTAACCATCAAAAATCTTTCTATGCGAATACTTAGCAACAGAAATAGGTGGCAGTCGGCCTGGTGGCAGCAGTTCGAAATCACCAGAACTCGAAGGGAGAAAGCTAAGGTTCTCCACTCCCATAAAGATTTACAACCGCAGAAATCCAAACAGGCAGCTCTCCTTGTCAGACAGGGTGACCCAAGGAGGGAATCAAGTCGATGGCGTTGCATTAGAGTTTGGGGGACAACAAACAGTGGGACTGAAACTTTCAAGAGTACAGTACCTATTTTGAAACTTACTGTTTTTCCTGGAATAACCAGGTTGACATTTGCATTGCTGGCACAAAAGCTGTGATGGAGAAATTGCATATATTTTACAACAAATCAAGTGGCAGGGGGAACTAGTCATCGTCGTATTCTTTACCACCACGCAGTTGGGGAAGGGAAGTCAATTAAGAATGTCCCTGCTGAAGTGATAACAATTATTACATTTATAGCATCATGACCTTTGATACACATATAACTTCAATATCTTATATTACAAAATGGGAAACTTATAAGCGCCAGGTTGAGGCTTACTTGCCCAGTGGAGTGTCCTTTGGGCATTCAGCAGCAGCACTAAAAGAGCATGTTACTTTGCCCAAGTTGGGCAGAAGTCAGGACCAGGGGCCAAGGAGTAGAGAAAGGATGCCTACAAGCAGGACTAGGAAATGACTGTCCTGATTGAAAACTGGGTCCTGAGCTTATCTGATCTTAAGTTGTAACCTGTCTCCTCCCTGATAAATCCCATAATCCCAAGTATTTTCTTTGAGTGCTGCCTGGCTAATGAAATAAATCATCAAACTCAGCGGAGAAGTAGGGTGATTTGAGAGGGACGGTTGGTGTCAGCCTTGGTCACAAATGTGAAGCATTGAAGCGGTTCTGACCCCCTGCCTCATGGGAATCAAGTGGGTGTGGAATTTGAAGCTTCTTCTCCCTCTGACGTGAGATCAGACCCCGCACCCATGCCATTCCTCCAGCCGCCCAACCCATGACCATCGAGTCCATTCAGACTCACAGGGACACTGTAAGGCAGGGCAGAACTGCCTCTGTGGGTTTCTGACACTGTAACACTTTACAGGAGTAGGAAGTCTTGTCCTACGCCCATGAAACAGTCGATTCCCCCAGTTAGCAGCCCCCGACACTTAACCACTACACCACCATTACAGCTCCTGTAAAGATTTGCAATCTTAGAAACACCAAGAAGCAGTCTGCCTCTGCCCAACAGGCTTCCTATGAGATGGAATGAACTCAATGGTAGTGGGTTTGGCTTTTTAGTTTCTTAAATAAATATAAACACTCTCATCTCCTGGGGAGTTGATTCCACTATCAGAAAGAAACCAGAGATAAACTAATTCATATTGTGAATTTTAACTGTTGCCTTTCCTGGGAATATTTACTTTGTAAGAAGTGAAAACGCTGACGGCAAATAATTAACCCCTTCAGACTGACTGTTTCATGGCTGAAATTTAGCGTTGATAATAATGAAGGTTTTGACAGAGACCATCCACTCTACCGCTTCAATAGTGGGTCTACATTCTGCTAGAAAGGCAGAAAGCTGATAAAAAACACTATTTATTCCCACTCACAGGAGCAAAGGCTGGGCCTCCTACTCCCACCACCAGGGCAGTGATGCCTTAAAAAAAAA
>PVJH01036899.1:0-18388 GCA_004026705.1 Nesogale talazaci | reverse complement strand
TTTTTTTTTTTTTTTTTCCCGGCTCAGACGAGGGCTCCTGCCCACTCACCAGATACACTTAAAATGTAAATACGAGCTTCCAGAACAAATGCTACAACACAAAACAGAAACACATGTGCCGTCGGACTGCAAGCGAGCTCGCGGCGGGACGGGCGGCGCGCGGCCCGGGGCGCGCGCGCCCCCTGACGGCGGGCGGACTCCGCGCCCCCGCCCCCGCGCGCAGGCGGCCCAGGCACCGGGCCTGCGCCGGGCGCCACGCCGCCAGACTGCAAGCTCCCCGGGGCGCGCGCCCCCCTGGCTGCGGAGCGCGCCTCGGCTTTCCACGCAGCGCGTCACAGGGTTCTTAGCCGAGGATAATGTCACATTGTTTTTCCCAAACACGTCTAGACAGGTCACCTGAGGACACTCGCTGGAAAATAGTTACTTTGTTCGCGCGTCCGCCACCAAGGGTCGAGTCTAGTAGAAAGATGGGAAGAAAAGAGAAGTACAATTTGGATACTTTCCCCCTGCGCCAAAGCAAACTGTGCGCTTTATGCCTTTGGATGTGTCCCAGTATGTCGCACGGTGGTGTCATGTGGCAGTTACCTGAAAGGTTTCATGTGTTCCTTAATTAGTAATTGATTAGAAGGCTATGGATGCACTGGACTGAAGGCTAATGTTGATGGAGATGTTTCCATTTTTTGACAAATATGTACACGATGCTAGGTGCCAGGGGTACAGCGCTGAGAAAGCAAGATTTCTCCCCTAGTGGGACATGCTGTCTAAGGGTGATGGAAATCATATCTCACATCAATTCCACTCATAGTTGCCCTCTATATAAAGGAAATAACGTAAAATGACACCTCTGTAGGAAGCTTATGGCAAGAGGGTTTATCCTAGTCCAGGGATCAGGAAAGGGCCCCTGTAGGGGAAGAGAAACTGAAAAACTTAAAAAGGACCAACTGGGAAAAAAAAATCAAATGAACAGAATCTTTCAGGAAGGAGCCTTGAGACAGTGCCTCCTGGGAGAGACGTCCCCTGGGGTTGGGGCTTAAAGAGCTCAGTGTCTAGGCTCAGAAGTGAGCTACCTCTCAGAGTTCCTATGTGGTATAGCTGGACTGCCACTTGCAAGGTTGGAGGGTCACATCTACCCACAGGCACCTTAGGGGGCAAAGCTTGATGCCCACTTGCCCTCAGAGGCACGTAGGTCATCATGAATCAGATTTGACACTGCTAATTGCTAAGCGCATCAAGGGCTAGTATTGCAAAAGTTACAAAGAAAACACTAAAAGAAACATTCTTTGATGGTTACCAGGGCTGAAAGGGAAGAGAAGTCACTGGCTAGAAGACAGGCCTGTGTTCACTTGGGAGACTAGGAAAGGCAGTGTGCCATCAGAGGAAAGTTAGCCAACAAAGATGGAGGCGGGGGAAGAAATGGGGAGAAGAATTAGAGTCAAAAGCAGCAGAGGCAAATACTTTTATATATAAAGCCTGCGTCAACAGTGACCTAAGAGTAGATGTGTGGAAAGACATGCACACTGAACAGGTGTCAGAGTGAGGCCGAGCATGTACCCTCAAATACATATATGTTATCAGAGGATATTTATACATGAGGGTCTACCATTACTGCAAATATATTCATGAATGTGCTGTCAGACATACGAAGCAAAGTTACACAAATTTCTTGGATATTACCAAAACCTTGGTAGACCTAGGGGCTCAGGACCATGGCCTCAGGAGACACTGATAAGTCAGTTCACAAAGGCAAAGCTCTGTATCCTATTTTGCTATTGACTGGGATATGTAAAACTTTGGAGTGGCCGTCTGAAATACAACTGTTGTTCTGGCTCCATCCCGAGGAAAGAAGCAACAAAAATGGGAGACCCAGGGAGACAGTTAATACAATAGACTACCTCTATATCCACTAATCTGAGACCAGAAGAACTAGATGATGCCCAGCTACCACTACCAACCGCTCTGAAAGCGATCACATTAGGAGGTCCGGACCAGACCCGGAACAAAACTCACTGTTGTACTAAAGATCGCTGACTGGTCAGATAGAGACTGCTAGAAACCCTGAGGCTATGGTCCTTAAGTCAGCCTTCAGGACTGGAAATGATCTTAACTCCGAAGCTCAATGTTCATCCAAACAATAGGTCGTCAGGGGAAGAATTACAGAAGGGAAGAATGCTGGGCACCTTAGATCCATCAACCATTGGAGATAAAAATGGCAACGTTTTGAAGGGTTAGGCAAGAGGAAAGGCAACAACACAAGGGAAGACGTAGGATGAGTGATGTGTTACCTGTGGAGATTGCAAACAATGACGTGAAACAAAAATAAGTGCAACTTGTGAAATGGAAAACTGATCTCTTCCATGATCTTGTTGGCTTTTTCTGGGAGGGGGCTAAAAAGACTTATCTTTTTTTTTTTTAATTGTAAGACCTGTCCCTTAAAAAGGTCTGTGCTTTCACTTTGACTTGGTGTCCTGCTAAAGATTTCCATCTGCTTCCCCTTTTCTGAGGCGTACTGCACACGAGCTCCCTTTCAGAAGGCACTTCTGGGAGATGGAAGAGAATGCTAGGATTTTCTGCCACGATCTTTCCGTCCTTATAGCCGTCCACTTTCCCGAGAACCAAGAGGCATCCGCCAACATCTAAGGAGTGTCAGAAACCAAAACGCCCACCCAGGGAACCAAGAACACAAGGTTAAAAAAATCTTGGAAAAGAGGCGAAACAACTGGTCAATTCCCAAGATTTTCAGAAGGTCAAGACAAGGAAACGAAGCATCCTTTGAAAGTGCCTTTCTACTAGACCTGCATTGTTAAAATTGTTCAAAAGGAGATTAAACCTGCATGCTTTGATATAAAAGCTTAAGTAGCGTCAACCAGAAAAGAATCCTACTGAAATATGCATCAAGTCGTCCCCCCCTCCCCGCCCCCCAGGAAGTAGCATGCTGATACTTGTCAGGTCTCTGTGGTTGGTTGGGTGTTTATCCTCCAAAGCATCCTGTGTGGCCAATTAGGAACAGCTCTGACAATGAACCGTACCTTGAGTCTTCAGCCTGCGAGCCCCTCCTCCCCCTCCGCCCCACCCCCTGCTCCGCCCCACCTCCTCCTCCCCCATTATCACGCTCTTTGCCAGCGTAAAAGACGCAGGTCTCAGAACACTGGTGCAAGGAGACGCTAATATCAAGTTGCATCATCTGATCCTAGGTGTGGTGCTTCGCGTCGGAAACTGGTTTTTCTGGAGGCCGGGCTGCCGGAGGAAGGCACCTGGGGTCGAAAATCGGAGAACTGGCTCTGCTTGTCCGAGGACCGCAATTTTACAACCACATGCCTCCCTCCATTCCACAAGGCCGCTCGGCTAGGGAAGACCCGGGTGCCCGTTCCCTGCCTCCCTGGGTGTGCTGCAGACATCCGTCAGCTAGGTGTGTCACACGGCCGCTTATGTAACGCATGCAAAAGCGAGGGGCACCTACCCAGGCAAGCTGGAAGCGGAGCTTCCGCCCCCAGGATCTGCTGTGAATCTGATCTCCCTCCCAGGGAGCTGCTTCTCTGGGGGGCAGTGTGTGTGGTTTGGTGCAAAACCCAGAGTGGGGGGAGTGGGGGAGAAAAGAAGGGGGAGAAGATTCCTGGCTATTTAACCAGGTGTCTAAGGAATCTCTGGGAGTCCCAAATGGATCAGCCCTTGACTTAAGCAAAAAATCAATGGTTTGGACACCCTCCCCCTCCCTCCCCCCCAAGGCTCTGTGGAAGAAAGGGCTGGTGCGCTGCTTCTGGTGGAGCTAGAATCCGCCCAGCCATGGCTTTGGGTTGGGTTCGGAGCTGCTGCCAGCCTTCTCAGGGCTCACTGTCCGTCAGACCTTTTGGCCTCTTCAGGAGGTGAGAGCCCTGGTGGGGCAGTGGGCACACCTTGGCATGCCAGCCACAAAGTCAGCATTTCAAAACCACCAGCTACTCTGCTGGAGAAAGATAAGGAAGGCTTCCTGCTTCTATTCTGCCCTACAGGGTCACTCTGAGAGGACAGGGTCACTGAGTCAGAAATGAGCCCCTGGTAGGGAATTTGGTTGGGTTGGCTCTTCAGAAGAATCCGTGGTGGGACACTGGTTAAAGTTCGCAGCTGCTGACCTTGTGAACCTAAAGTTTCTTCGAGCTTCAAATCGACAGCTGCTTCAAGGGAGGAGGGTGTGGCAGTCAATGTTTTCTGGAAACATTACAGGCTTGGAAACACACGTCCTACCTGGTCGCTATGGGTCAGAATCGCCTCTGTGGCAAGAAGTTTCTCTTTTCTTTCTTTTTTTTTTAAAGTATAAACTCTCATTAATCATTTTACGATTGTGGTGGTCACATGTGAAAATGATCATGTGTGGGCTCCATTGGCTTAGTGAAATAGTAGCATGCATTTCTCCTGTGACTTTTCCCCCTCTTCAACATGACTAGTCCCAGAATTCAGAGGGACACATTAAAACTTGGTACCGCACATTTAGCATGACATCTTTGGAACATGTGGGGTCCAGATTATTCTATTTCTAGTCAGTTGTAGCTGGGAAATGGCCATTCACTCGGAGCCCGACCCTTTCTGCCCCAGGGCTCACCTTTCCCGGGATCCACACAACAGCAGCATGGAGGTTTTCATCAATACCGTTCTAAACTCATGTACTTGCCTGTGGGGCAGCTCCCTAGTAGAGTGTTTGGGGAGAAAAAGAGATGCTTTCTTGGAGTTGAAGATCTTAAAACCCTATACCTGTCACAAAGTCATAAAATTTTAGAGTTGCAAGGGTCTTTAAATATTATAGTTTGGGGCCTTTAAGATCCCCAGCCTGTTACTGCCTCCTGGGCTTGACTTGTAGCTGATTCACCTATGTTTTCCCAGCAAGTACCCAGAGCAGCCTGGCGTCCAGTGTTAGCTGTCTATTTGCCTAGATCATTTCCAGATGAAGAAATGAAGCCCAGAAAAGCTCTGTGCCCCCCTGGGGCCACACAGCGGGTTGGCAGTGGAGCTGAGAAGAGCACAGGTCCCTGGGACCGGGGTAGAAACCCCTCTGTGGTCTCTGGACCAGCTGCACCCACATCAGTTGGAGGCTGGTGAGAAATAGACTCCCAAGCCCGACTCCACAACTGCTGAGCCAGAAAGGGCACTAGAACAGGACCCTTCAGTGAGATGCCTGTCACCCAGTGGAGGGACCGACAAAACCGAGATGCTGCAGCCGGCTCACATAGGACATCAGCAAATATTCAGAAACCGAAGGTTATTAGTGATGGTGTGTGGGGGGGGGGATGGGGGTGCAAGGGAGTTGATGCTTAGGGAACATAAAGTTTATTATGCTAATGGTGGTTGACAGTTTTACAAAAGGACAGCAACGCGGGTTTTGCACAACCTGAAGAATGTAACCATGACACTGCATTGGCAGTTGTGAACTTGGTGAAGGTTGTGTGTAGTGTATGCTGGCACATGAGTAAACCAACGTAAAGAACTTCAGCTGATTTGTAGGCATCTCAAAGATTGAAGGGGCCCTCAGGAATGCACAGGGGCAGTTCCACCCTGTCCTATGGGCTCACTACAGGTGGCCTTTGACTCAATGGCAGGGAGTTTGGTTTTGAGTTGTGAACACTGAGAAGCAGGCACAACTGTAAGTCACACCGGCCAACGTTCTCCCACTGCCCAGGTCCCAGGGAAGCTGTCAGTGGTCTGGTTCCAGGTGAGGAGCTGGAGGCTGCCCACAGCAGTTCTCAATCTGTGGGTTGAGGCCCATTTAGAGTCAAACGATCCTTTCACAGGGGTCGCTTAAGACCATCAGAATACACATATTTCCCATGGTTTTAGGAACCAAGACACGGCTCCTCTATCGTCTCCAGGCGGATCTCCCCACCTACAAATGGGGTGCAGATACACCCACCTACAATTACTCAAGTGTGAAGACTGTTACCCATGCTACACCCTGCTTCAAGACACAATTTCATGTATTTGTCATTAGAAAGAAATGTTTCGGGCTGAGCCCCGGTGGCGTAGTGGTTGTGCGCGGGACTGCGGCCCACTGGGATGGAGGTTCAATTTTAGCAGTGGGGCTGGGCCTCCTACTCCCACCACCAGAGAGCAGTGATATCCACCCCCCCAAAAAAAAGAAAGAAAGAAATGTTTCGGGCTGAGCCCTGGTGGCGTAGTGGTTGAGTGCGGGACTGCAGCCCACTGGCTTGGCAGTTCAAATCCAGCAGCAGCAAGGCTGGGTAGCTCCCATGACCATCAGAAGGCAGTGATGCCGCCCCCCCCCCAAAAAAAATTGTTTTTGTGATTAATCACTATGCTTTAATTATGTTCACTTTGTAACCGTGAAAAAATACCTCCTTCACATGATGATTCATAAAAGTAGCACAGTTATAACTAAAAAGTAGCAATGAAAATAACTTTATGGTTGGGGGTCCCCCCAACTTGAGGAACTGTATGAATTAGACATTAGGGAGGTTGAGGACCACGGAGCTCGAGTAAGAAGAGAGGCCTGGCCATCTACCAGGGAAACGCAGCCAATCAAATCCCTGTGGATCACATTGAGCGACTGGCCGCGACCCCTGGAACGGCAAACGCACAGCCGGGCAGTGTGTCATTCTCTCGTGCCAGAGGTCGCTGCCTCACGTCAGGGAGCAACCCGGTGGCAGCCCCCACCACCACCAGTGTGTACGACTCTGCCCCTGGCTGGCCCTGTGTTTCTCCCCGAGTACAGGAGAGAGAGACCCAATGAAACAAGAAAGGAAAACAGACACAGCTTGGGGTTAAATCCAGTTTGTAAATCCAGGAAAATGAGGAGGAACTCCATGCTTTCAGTGTCGGGGTGGCTGCTTGCACCGCTAACCCCTTCCGATTCTGAACTCGAGTCCACATTCGTTGTGCTCCAGGCCCAGGCTGGCACCCAGGACTTAGTTTTGAATCAATAGTTTTGCTGCCGTCTTCTAAGATGGTCCCTCACTCACGCCGTCAGTAAAAGCCATCTTCTGTAGAGGTTCCAAATCGCCCGTTGGTCAACAGTGCGGCTTCAAGGCTTTGAGAGGACAGAGAGGGAGGGGGACAAAGGAATCACAGGTGGCCATCAGGGAAAGGGGCTGAGCCACCAGGAGCCTTTCCAGGGAGGTGGAGAAGCATGAGGATTTGAAGGCACAAGTTAAGAGGCCAGGCCCCAGCTGGAGCATTGCTGCATCATTTGCCTGGAAGGTGAGTGACAGGCAAAAAGGGGTGCAGCCTGCTTGCTGGGGCAGGTGACCCTGAGACATTATCTTCCAGGTGCATTAAGCATAACCCTTTGGAAAAGGAAGAAATTACACCCACTGTGTCAACCCCCCTGGACCTTCCCATTCTCTCCTTCACTCAGCAGACCTGAATCAGGGAGAAGCATCAAAAAGCCCAGTGGGGGCTGAGCCCCGGTGGCGTAGTGGTTGTGCGCGGGACTGCGGCCCACTGGGATGGAGGTTCGATTCCAGCTCCATGGAGCAAAGGCTGGGCTTCCTACTCCCACCACCTGAGGGCAGTGATGCCTAAAAAAAAAAAAAAAAGCCCAGTGGGAGCCTGTCTGTGGATTCCACAGAGTGGAACGGCTGTGATCTTGGCTGTAACCTTGCTAGTAGCACATTGCCTGGACTGCCTTTCATGGTACTGCTGGGGGGATTTGAACCATCAGCCTTTAGATAAGCAGTTAAATCCAACCATGTATAGCCCCTAGGACCAAGATGAAGGAAAGCAGTGCCAACCTTGAACCAAGAAGTCCTGGCATGCACCCAACGTCATCCCGATTGTGCGCCAGACACCAGGCCAAGGGTCCACATGGGAAAAAAAATAAATTAAAAAGTTGCGATTTAAGATGTTGTAGAAAGGGGGAACCAATCACAAGAATCTACATATAACCCCTCCCCTGGGGGATGGGCGACAGAAAAGTGGGTAAAGGGAGATGTCTGACAGTGTAAGACAAGCTAAAATAATAATAATTTATAAATTATCAAGGGTTTGTGAGGGAGTGGAGTGGGGAAGGAGGAGAAAATGAGCTGATACCAAGGGCTCAAGTAGAAAGCAAATGTTTTGAGAATGATGAGGGCAAAAAACGCACAAATGAAAAAAAATGCACAAATGTGCTTGACACAATGGATGAATATGAATTATGTGAATGTGTGGATTGTATGAGGCCTCAATAAAATGACTTTTAAAGGGATTTAATGATGGAAGTGTATGATATGTGAATATTATATCAAGCAAGCTACTTAAAAAAGGAAGAAATTGAACTTGCCCTGTGGTTGCCACGGAGGAAGAGTTGTTGCTTAAGGGCATTGGGTCCATTTTAACCATGGTGGAACCGTCTGGAGAGGGATATCAATCTTGGTTGTACAGTACGAAGAGTACAATCAATGACACCTACAATGAATCACACATGAGGAAGTTGATGAATGGGAGAATGCTGGGTTGTGTATAATTTTGCCAAAATTAAAAATAACGATCACACAAATAGCAATGAATACAAAGAGAGAAGAAAATCTTTTCATTATTAATTGTGGTCATGATTGTACAACTCTTCTTGATATGATTGGGCTCCCGAATTGTGTGGTGATGTGGATGAAGGGCCAATAAAACTGTTAAAGGGAAAAGCTCTTGGCTGAGCCCTGGTGGGGCAGTGGTTGTGTGTGGGACTGTCGGCCCACAGGATTGACAGTTCAAATCCAGCAGCAGCTCTCCAGGAGCAAAGCTGGGCTTCCTACTCCCACCAGGGCAGTGATATGAAGAAAAAGAAGCAAAAGAAAAAAAGTTCTTGGGGCTGAGCCCCAGTGGCGTAGTGGTTGTGCGCGGGACTGCAGCCCACTGGGATGGAGGTTCAATTCCAGCTCCACGGAGCAAAGGATGGGCCTTCTACTCCCACCACCAGTGGGCAGTGATGCCTAAAAAAAAAAAAAGAAAAGGAAAAAGAAAAAAAGTTCTTGAATGCAAAAACAAACTGATCCATACACCTTTCCCAGATTCACAAGAAAAAGTTGGGGGAAGGACAACACGCAGGTAGTAAAAATTATTACCAAAATCTCCTGTTGATTCGTCACAGTATCCTCACAGCATAGTCAGTCCAGTTTGCAGACAAGGGGTGAGAACCAAAGCAGGTAAGGAACCTGTTGAAGGTTGCACAGGTGGGAGGGGTGAAGAAGGCGAGGTTTCCACATCAGCAACCTGACTCTCAGCCCGTTCATTCCCGTGTGTCAGACAGACCCAGCACTTCGTGAGGGGTGGGGGAGGGGCAGGACAGCACCTCAGATGTCAATTGGAGATAGGAACACCCCACCACCACTCCCACTAAACCAAGGAAGATGGTGAAACTCAAGGCTGTGGCACAGAGTAAGGCAGTGCCAGGGTCTGGCTTCTCCAGGAGCACGTGGGCTGGCGAGTCAGCGAGTACCTCCCTGTGCAGGGCCCGCCCAGAGATAGGGGTGCCAGGCCTCACAGGGACCCCTCCCCTCAGGTCACACAGAAGCACAGACTTCCTGAGCCAATCCCATGCCTGGCACCACTCCGGTGTATTGAGAGGCGTGTCCTGGGTCCTGGGCACTGGCCGTGATCCTGCCTTTATGGGTTTCCAGTATGGTTAGCAAAACCCAGGGGCCCAAAATAGTTGCCAATTGAATCCCCGGTGCTTTGGGTGTTCTGGCATTCACCGAATCAAAATGCAGCATCTCAGGATCCTGGTCGGAGGGTGGAGTGTTGCTGTCTCTCCATTTTCTGCAAGAGCAATGCTTGATTTCTCTCCCTCCCTCCCTGGGTTATTTGAGTGTACACCCAGTGAAACCCACCCCAGTTCATTTCGACATGCGCAGTCATGGACATGATGACATTCTCTGGGTAATGCAGCCATCTGACCTTCCTATCCTGAGATGTCCCCGCTTCATCAGCACAAACCCATGGCCCCTGAAGCTGCTTATCTCACCTTTGGAGTTGCTTTTGTCAATGTGAAGTCATGGAGCTAGTTTACTAAGCAGTGCACTCGGGCCCCAGGGGTGGACAACTGAAGGATACGGGTGCTCTGTGGACCCCCGTCTGTGAGGCGACACAGCCCCGAGCAGGTGTGTCCCAAAGACACCTGCTCCCAGGGGGCAGGGGTAGTTTCAAGCCCAGCAGTGGGACCGCACGTGGAGCTTCGGCAAACCTGCCCCTGGCAGACAGCTGGCATCTGCACGGTCACAGCCCCACACCCCTTCTCTACTGACAGAGAGCCCTGCTCAGGGTGGGCAGAGTGCCTGAGTGGGACAGCCAGAAATGCCAAGGGCACGAGAGGGAGAAGGGAGACGATCGCAGGGCCAGGGCATGTGGGGACAAGGTCCTGCCTGTGAGGACGCGAGCCCTGCCCTGGGGATGTTCTTGTGACAGAAGGGCAGAGAGGTCTTGCACGCGTAAGTGGGCCAGGGCTGGAGCAGGTCCTGGGGTCACAGCGGTTGCAGCGAGGAGGGCTGAAGGGAGAACTCATATTTAGGCAAAGGAAAAGTGCAAGAAAACAACTGCGTCCTCTGTGACTTGTATCCTCGGTTTCCAAGAAGATGGCAAAAGCGAAATGGGCCTGCAGCCCCTTTCAATGGCTTAGCTGGAGTTGTGGGTGCCATCAAAGTGCCCCCCCACCCCCCGGAAACACCAGTTTCCCAAATCTATCCCCCCAGTGAAATGTTATCGTCCACTTAGTGACCCCAGTATCTGCAGTGCCATCTGGGAAGGCACATTATCGCTTGAGGGCTCCCTCAGTGTGGGGCAGTCGAAAGAACAATGACCCAAAGGCAGAAAGAAGATCAGAGTTCCTGCTTCTGCTCTCTGATTTCTAAACTCCTCCTGGGTAGCTCGCTATGGAGCCCCTGGTGTGTCAGGCAGTCCTGGGTGCTGAGCTGATGAGGGGAGGCACAAGCCGTGCCAGGATTTGGGAGCAGAGCGATGCTGGAAGCAGGAATTGCATGTGCAAAGACCCTGATGTGGGGGTGCCATCTGTCGCTGTGGACAAAGGGAAGATGGAGGGCCAGAGTGGAGATGCAGCAGGTGACTACGCTGCCAGGTGTAGGGACAGCCGTTGGTTATTATGTCCCCTAGTTCAGAGCTGTGGAAAAGGAGACTCCAGTAATGGCCCAAAGTTTGTCAACCAGCAAGTTTCAAGGCAACCCCTGGAATGCTGATTTCAGATCTTAGCCTCCCGTGGCCACACCTTGAGAGCCCTGAGAGCAGGCCTTTTCTCAGGACTGCATCCCTGATGATGTCCGGTGAAGGCGTGGCCACTCTCTTGGAGGTATCCGTGCAGCCAAGTCCAGGCGTGGGCTTCAGAGGTAGAGGCACTCTACGGACACATTTTGTGTCATGCCCTGTAGACAGCATGATGGCTGTGCCAGGGGTGTGGGCCACGGACACATTTCATGGGTGTGTTCTGAGGTTGGGCTCTGAGGCAAGTTCTGGGGATGTGTGCCATGGACACTGTGCGCTGCGGATATGTACTGCAGGCATGTGTCCTTGATTTGCGCCCTGAATGTGCCGTGTGGGCACCACATACTAGGTCACAGGCCACAAATGTGTTCTGCTAGGTGTGGTACAGACAGTAGAGTGGGCGTGCTCCAAGGATGTGCTTGTGAACAGGCTCTGTGTGCGTGGGATCCTCCACGCGTGTGAACCATGGATCTGGATGGGTTCCATGGCTGTGCTCTGTGGAGGTGGCCCCTGACGGGCACCATGGCCGGGCCTTGGGAATGCTCCGTGAATGTGTTCCCGTGCTTGCACTCTGGGCATGCACACCCCCATAGTGCAGCCCTTGGGCAGTCTCTGTGGATGTGCCCGCGACATGCGTCTGGAGGTGGTTTTGGCTGGTACACAGATGAACATTTTTCTCATTCCAGTTGCTCTATATTTGTTTCAGCATATATGAGAGAGTGTGTGTGTGCATGTTTATAACAAGCCGTCAAATCCGTGCTTTCCGTAGCAATGCCGTTTCCTTTGAAAAACAAGTCATTGAAGTGTAAGCACTGTGTTGATGGAAAGGTGTCCAGTAATCACAGCCCAGGTGGCATGCACGTAGAGCTTGGGAAAAAAGACACAGGAGACAACACCCGGGCAGCCTTAGATGGAGAAGGTGGGATTTGATTCAACACCCTCCGATGTCTCCCCTGGAGCGGCCCTGGCCTCTCAGTCTCTAGAAGGATCCACCGTGAAGGGAAGTCAGGGAGTGGACAGGAGGCAGGCTTGGTCCACGTGCACACTGACTCACGTAGCTCTGCACCCAGTCCGTGGGAAGTGGAGTGTGTGACTGCATTGCCCAACACCCAGGATCATGGGGTTTAAAGAGCTGGAAGAGGCACCGAAGGGAAGATGGGCCGCTTGGGAGGGAACCTGTCATGTCATCTCTGTTGTCTTCACGGGCTCCGGAAAGCTTGGCTCTCCTGCTAGACTCCTGGCTCCTCCTCTGAGCCAGAGTCAGGTCCAGCTGGGCCGGTGGAGGACATTGCCTGGTGTCTGTGGCTCTGACCACACTAGATCACACTCCTTGGCCGCTGGCAGCCACTGAGACAGGCATGCCATGCCTTAGGTCTTCTCTTCTGGGCAGTTTAAGTCACTATTGATATGCCCACCCTTTATTACCAAACCTCATTGAACTGCTGGAGACTTGGGTTGGCTCCCCAGCCTCGCCTCAGAGGGCGGGGAGGGAGGGGGGAGGCACGGTCTCCTCCCACTCCACCTCTACCCCACGCCCTGCATCCCAAACAGGTCTGACCAGGAGGGGACAGCCAGGTGACTCACAGGGCAGGGGTGAGCCCAGTGACCTTTTGGGAGGCTGGAAAGGGGAAGCTGGTATGAGAGGAAGTGTGGCAGGGAGGCTAGCACACCCTCTGGATGGGCTCCCTGGATTCCAGTCTCAGTTTGGCTCCTTGCTGTGTGATCTCAGGCAAGTAGAATTACCTCTCTGTGCCTCATGCGGCTCCCCCACCCTTCCCCCAGTGTCCTCAACCCGTGTCCTGTACGTGGGAAGGGTGGCAATAGAATGCATATGTAACCCCATTCTGAGGCCTAAGTGAGCTGGTCTTGTATCTTAGCAAGTGTGGTTGGGTGGCTGCCATTAGATTTCTGAAGAGAGCAGCCCCTGGGTGCACAGAGCCAAGACAGAATGTCACCTCTAACTACCCGTGACCCCTGGCCACTTGCTGCAGCTCTCTGGACCTCTGGCACCTGGCCCCCTCTGAGCACGGTAATTAGGGCGCTTACTTCATGGGACCCCTACGAGTCGGCAAAGTGTGAACCCAGGGCCTGGCACAGAAAGGCCCTCGGAAAAGAGGAGCTCAGGATCGTTCTGTGCATCTGGCCATGGACTCCTATTGCCACACAGTGAGTGCAAGGGGACACTCGGGAGTCCCTGTCTCCCACCAGAGAGCTGGGGAGGGGGCGACAGAGAAGTAGCATGGCAGACAAGGGCCGGTGTGAGGAGCCAGCAGCACTGGCCTTGAAGCACCCAGGCCACGGGCCACTGAATGACCCTGGGCAAGTACCCCCCTCCGGCTGCCACACACTCCCAGCTACGCCAGAGGTACCAAGCGGAGCAGGGGCTCATTAGTGGACTTCAAGGGAGGCTTTCCCAAGGGCTCGCTGGCTCCTCCCCTCCCACACCATCAAAGCACCTTCCCTCTCAGCTTAATCATCTTCATCAACAACTTATGAACTGACCTCGACTGTGGATCAAACTGTGTCCCCCTAAAACATGTGACCACTTGGCTAAGTCATGCTTCTCTATGTTATGTGATTACCCTTCATTTGTCGTTTGATGTAATTATCCTACGTGTTGTAACAGTCAACCTTTGTATGATGTTAACGAGGTAGGATTAGAGGTAGTTGTGCTAATGGGGCGGGCTACCATCTACAGGATTAGATTGCATATGGAGTTAACCTCCATTTGAGTTATAAACGAGACTGAACACAACCCGTGGAACAGAGATGAAGAGGGCCTACAATCACCAAAGAAAGAAAAGTCAGAAACAGAGGGATGTGTCCTCGGGATCCAGGGTCCCTGTGCTAAGAATCTCCTAGATTCGGGGGCAGATGCCAAGATACACGGAGAGCTTTGAGAGACGCTGAGCCCACAGGTGCTGAGAGGAGACAGAACTTCCTTTCAGAGCCGATGCAGAAAAAAGCTTTCTCTATAGCTGGTGCTCTGAGCGTGGACTTCCAGCCTCCTGGAGTGTAAGAGAATGCATTTCAGCCTGTTGAAGCCACCTGCTCTTGGTATTTCTGTCAGAGCCACACTAGAAAACTGAGACCGAGGCTGAGCCCCAGTGGCATAGTGGTTGAGTGCGGGACTGTGGTCCACTGGCTTGACGGTTCATATCCAGCAGCAGCTCTCCAGGAGCAAGGCTGGGTCTCCCACTCCCACCAGAGGGCAGTGATGCCCCCCAACCCCCCCCAAAAAAAGGCAGAAAACTGAGACCGGCTCTACAAACCCTCACAGACCTCTGGGGTAGCTTCTGGTCCAGAAGCACAGAGAAGTGAAGCAAGCTACTGAAGAAGATACAGCAAGTTAACTATCGACGGTGGAGCTGGGATCTCAGTGACCCGGAGCCCGAGTTTCTTTGGGGGGGGGGGGGGCTTCTGTTTTTCCGAACTCTTTCATTTGAATTCATGATAGCTCCACCGGAAGTTGCAAAGTCAGTAGAGAGTGGGTCCCACATCCTTCTTCCTGCTTCCCCCAAACTGGCGCATCTCATGTCACCATCGTACACAGCATCAGAACCGGGAACTGACACTGGGACCCTGTGAGCGTCTTGTTCTAGGCCACTTTATCGCATGTAGCCTTAGTGTAATGGCCACTGCAATTCAGGTCAGCGCTTCCGAAACCAGAGAGAGCTCCCTGCTGCTTCCCCTTCCAACCACAGCACCTCACCCCACCTTCCCCTACCTGCAGGAACTGATCTAGTCTCCGCCTCCTCAAGCGTGTCACATGGAAACCGTTGTGCAAGTTACACCGCACCGTGTGCCATTTTGAGATTGGCCTTTTCCATACACAGCCATCATGCCCTGGAATGTAACCTGACTGGGGTGTATCTCAAGAACTTATCCCTTTTCCCGCAGCCAATTGAGCCGACCGGCCTCCTCCTTGTGGGGGCCGGTGTGCACTGGCTGCAAACAGCAAGCCTCTTGGTTAGTGTCTGCAGTCTCTTGTCCTGTAGACGCTGCCCTAAGGGACCTTGGAGACAAAAAATCCTTAGCTGCCCTTCGATGCCTCAGCCTGGCTAATTTCTGCTCTCCCTAAACTAGGTTCCAAACTGGATGCAAGGTGCTTTTGGGAAACCTCAAGGCACGGTGGCTAGAGTCCACATGAGCCAAGTTATCATATCCATCCACACCAAACTTCAAAACAAGGAGCATGTGATTGAGGCCTTACGCAGGGTCAAGTTCAGGTTCCCTGAGTGTCAGAAGATCCACATCTCCAAGAAGTGGGGCTTCACCAAGTTTAATAACCATGAGTTTGAGGATATGTGGACGACTGTGGAGTCAAGTACATCCCTCACGGTGGCCCCTGGGACAAGGGGCGGGCCCTGCATTCATCGAGGCCTGGGTCGCCTTGCGCTGCCTCACTTGTACCCACCAAATAAAATTGAACTTCCTGGGGGAAAAAAAAAGAATTTGTCCATTTTTTTTTGTTTTGTTTTGTTATTTCTTTTTTCGGGGGCATCACTGCCCTCTGGTGGGAGGCCCAGCTTTGCTCCTGGAGAGCTGCTGCTGGATTTGAATCGCCAAGCCAGTGGGCTGCAGTCCCGCACACAACCACTATGCCACAGGGACTCAGCCCAAATTTGTCCATTTTTTTTTGTTTTTTGGGGGGCATCACTGCCCTCTGGTGGTGGGAGTAGGAGGCCCAGCCTTTGCTCCGTAGAGCTGGAATTGAACCTCCATCCCAGTGGGCCGCAGTCCCGTGCACAACCACTATGCCACCGGGGCTCAGCCTGTCCATTTTTATAGCTATGTCAATTCCATGGAAGGAGCCTTGGTCCCACAATGGCTAAGGCTAGGATGCTGACCTATTCAGCTGCTCTGACAGAGAAAGACCTGGGAACCTGCTCTCATGGAGATGACAGCCGAGGACACCCCACAGAGGGCAGTTCTGCTCTGCCACATGGGGCTGCTAGAAGCAGGCTTCCATCTGGGGGACGTACTGGTGACACCAGGACCTCATGGTACAGGTGGACCATGACTTATTCATCCATGCTCCCACTGAAGGATGTTTCGGTCGCTCTTTCCTCTGTTGTTTTATTTAGTTCTGCTCTCCTAAGTCCAGATGCTGTAAACGTTTGTATACAGGACCATAACCCATGTCCACGGGCGCCACAGTTAATAAACCACATGGCATATTGTGTCGGTTGGACCCATCCGCTGCTGAAGACCTCTTTAAAATGGTAACGAGCCAACATGTCCCTCTGGGGACTGCAGTGTGCCTGACCCAGCCAACAGTGTCTTCAGTAGGCTCCTCCGTATGCAAATGCTGGCACTGAATAAGGAAGACCAAGGAAGAGTTGATGCATTTGGGTGATGGTATCGATAAAGAATATTAAATAGACCATCGACTACCAGAAGAATGGAGAAGTATGGTCAAAATGCCCCTTAGAAGCAAGGATGGAAAGATTTCACCTTATATAGTGTAGTGTGGTGAAACTTCTGAATACGGCTCTCCTGTCCATAGCTCTGTAGTTCTCACCAAATGGCCAAGAGGGGCTATGCCAACAGGACCTCTCCTAACACGAATACAGGGCATTGCTCCAGTTTTTGTCTCTCCCTTGGCTATAAGGATGAGGGCTCTGGGCAGGAACAGCATGAAAGACCAAAGTCATCAGAAGTGGAGCATGTTCCAAATCTCTGTCTGGAAGAGTGGAGGCACCTGAGGCAGAGGCAGGGAGACCACGCAGAGCAGAGGAGCAAGGTGGAGACTGAGGAGGAACATCCGGCTGGCTTTCTGAGTCACAGAGGCAGAAGGCGAAGAAACACATGGCTGAGAGGCTGAGGACCAGAGAGAACCTTGGCTGCTGGGAAGGAGAGACGTTGCTGTGGACCAGTGACTGCATCCTGACTGTTGCCTGCTTCTGTTAACTTCCCTCACAAACCTTCACGATTGTGGGGAAAATATTTTGTATACAAGTTTTCTGTGCACTCACTTTGCTTTTTTTTTTTTTTTTGGGGGGGGGGGGAGCATCACTGCTTTCCGGTGGTGGGAGTAGGAGGCCCAGCCCCACTGCTGGAATTGAACCTCCGTCCCAGTGAGCCGCAGTCCCATGCACAACCACTACGCCACTCAGCCCCTCACTTTGCTTTTTCTGAGATAAATGCCTACCAGTCTGATCGCTGGGTTGTATAGTAAGTGGATGTTTAGTTTTTAAAGAAATTGCTAGATTGCTTTCCAGGGTGACTGTCATTTTTAGCTCTCTCCGGTAATGTAGGAGAGAATTTCTCCCCAGCTCCAGCGTCATTTGTTATTATCCTTATCTTTTTATCTTTTAACGTAGCTATTCCAATGGGTATGTAATGATGTCTCATAGGTGTCTTGATTTACATTTCACTAATGACTCAAGGAGCCCTGGTGACAAAGTCAGTTATATCTTGGGCTGTTAAACTCAAGGTCACCAGTTTGAAACCACCAGCTGCTCCACAGGAGAAAGACGAGGCTTTCTACTCATATACAGATTTACAGCCTTGGAAACCCAAAGGGATCGTTCCAGCCCCCTATAGGGCTGTGTGTTAGGCTGCGTTGACTAGGGACACAAAACCAGTGACACTCATCTCTGTAGCAAAAAGAGCTTCCTGGACTGAGCCCCGGTGGCATCGTGGTTGAGTGCAGGACTGCAGCCAACTGGCTTGGCAGTTCAAATCCAGCAATAGCTCTTCAGGAGCAAGGCTGGGCCTCCCACTCCTACCAGAAGGCAGTGATGACCCCCCCCCCAAAAAAACAAACAAACAAACAACCAAAACCAAACCAAAAGAAGAGCTTCCTATTGAGAAGTAATTATACATCAAGAAAGTGTCCCAGTCCAGTCCACCTCCAGTCCCCAAATCTGCTACTAGTCCACGAGTCCCTCTTCAGACGCACGCAGCCAGACGCAATGATGGCGAATGCAGGGAGATCCCAGGCTGGCCGATGCGCCATCATGTGGAACCAATGGCGGTGCACACCTGGCACCGGTGCACACCTGGCAGGGCACCAGCACCGCCCAGGGTGGCCACCAGAGTCCCGGCAGGCAGGAAGGCAGAGAGGGAAGGAGGTTCTCAGGGTCCTCCTTATGCCCAGGCCACACCCCCACGGAAGCACCATCAGGTGGACAGGTTGGGTCCCATCCTGCGTTTCCCTCCATCTTCAAGTCGACGTGAAACCATCTCACTGCCCCACAGATGGCTACGAGTCAGGCTG
>PVJH01036898.1:0-18332 GCA_004026705.1 Nesogale talazaci | reverse complement strand
AAGACTCAAAACATATCCCATGTTAATCCTGACTAATAGCATCACAGAGAACTCTCTCTAAAATGGAATCAGAACCGCGGGTACAGAGACTGGAATTTACAATGATCTGAAAATGGATTCCACCATTTGTCTATCCGTGTGTCCTCACTTGTGTGTTGCGTGGGCTGGAAGCTCATGTGTTTCCTGGTATTTCAAATATCATTGGGGTCACCCAAAGTGAACAGTCTTCAGCAGATCTTCTAGCCGAAGAACAGACTAGGTAGAAGGAAGTGGCAGCTATGACAACAGCAACAACTGTTTGGACTGGGGTCGGACCAGGCAGCCCCTGGGACAGAAAGTTCCCTGAACCAGGCAACCTCTTGCACTCCTTTGCACCAGTCTGACAAGAAGGAAATAAGCACCCTGCTGAGCTGTGTGACCCCTGCTTCTGACATCTCACAGAGCTTATTTCCCCAGGTAGGACACAGCCTCTACTTGGGCAGGGCACAGCGCTCGCCCACTAACATGCCCAGGGGCAAGTTAAAAAAACAGATGATTTGTTAACAGGCCATCTCCAGACCCCAAACTTGCAAGCGCAGCACAAGAAACCTCCCGTTTCTTTCATCAGTCCTATTTGAATCATCAAACCCTATATTTATCCCACCACCCCAATCCCAGGCTCGGCTTACTGGGTTACCGAACCCATCTGGGAGTTGTTTTCCCTAATAAAGCTTTTCTGTACTTTTCATTTCTGACTGAACTTTCTCCTCACTGTGTCTACACCTCCACCTTTCAGCAGCAAAAGGGATTGTGGCAAGAAGGGCCAAATTAAGTAATTGCCTACATCTCAGTCCCCATTAGGAGTATGTATTCTCCATCTTTTTAAACAAGATAGAAATAATATAAACCATATTCCTTATCATCGCATGGATCTCTATAGGACAGTCAAACTGCCCTGTCGGTTTCTAAGGCTATTAATCTTTGCAGGTACAGACAGCTGAATCTTTCTCTTGTAGAACTGGATCAGCTGGGGGTTTTGAACGGCTGACCTTATATTTCATATCCTTATGCCTAACACACTACACCACCAGGGTTCCTTGCACAAAGCATAACACACCTAGAAATATGATGACATTAAAATGAATGGTTTCTATTCAATATAAAGGAGACCTGATAGTGTAGCAGATTACAAATTGGACTACTAACCCGTGGCAGTCATGTGCATATGTTAATTTCATGATTGAGATGTAGGAATGGAGTCTAGCCTGTTATTCTGGAGATAGCCATTGAGTAGCCAATGAGGCCTCTGTGTGGGCATGACTTTCTCCTGAGACTTCTGGGGAATCTCGTGATATTTTCCTTGTGGAGCTGAGAAGCTAGCTCCCAGTTGTTGGGAGTTAGTCTCAGAGACAACGAACTACAGACAAGACAAGATGGCAGTGTTCGAGGAGCTGCAGGAACTGGAGGAGAAGCCACACAGGCTTGCCCTGATGGAAGCAGACCTCTGAAGTTGAAGAAGTCACCTGGAGATCCCTGAGAGCGCTGCATTGCTTCTACCACCACTGGATGCTGTTGATGGACCCTGAGCACTGGAAATGAGAAGCCATTAGAGGACCCCTGCCAGTGCTGGGACTGTGCATCCACTGGCCTGTGACTTCATGAGTCAGAGGAGACATTATAGACTGGTATCAGACATATGAGCTAATATCGGACTTATGACTTTGTACTGGACTGGGTTGGGATGCTTTCTCAATGTTCCATTCCTTTTGTATATAAATCATTCCCTTATATCCATATACGTGTCTATGGATTTGTTTCTCTAGTCTACCCGGACAAACACATAACCACAAAGTCAATGGTTAGAAACCACTCACTGCTCTGTAAGAGAAAGGTGAAGCTTTCCATTCCCATAAACAGGCATAGTCTCAGAAATCCACAGAGACAGTTCTACCCTGTCCTACAAGGTCACTAAGAATCAAAACAGACTCAATAGCAGTGAGTTGTTTTGCTTTTGTTTTTTTGAATGAATTCAATCTAAGAGGAGTGTGTTATACAGGGTTCTCTAGAGAAACAAAACCAGGACAATTATGATTATAGATAAATAGATATAAACACATATCTATTTAGATATAAATACATATCTATTTAGATCTATAGATAAATACAGTATTAAAGAATACAACAGCCAATTAGTCCACACAGTAGTGCAAAGGGCTCAGTTCAACTCACTTCCATGGAGCAGTTTATATACTGGAAGTCCTTCAACTCATGAGGGTTGCTGGGTCCAAGGTCATGGAAGCAGATAGGACAATGCAGGCAGTCCGGCCACAGGCAACAAGCAACAGGGTGAGTCATCAGCAGTCAGAAGTTCAGGAGCTTATCGAAGCAGGCCCAGATGGGATAGCAAACTCAAGCGATGCAAGTCGACAGGATCCACCAGCCTCAAGTTCAAGCATTGTATACACCAGCAGCGTGGAAAGCAGGTCCCAAGGAACCTCAATCTCCAGTGACATGATCCACAGGTTGGCTGTCTCCCAGGTAGTGTAGCTCACAAGTTGAGGCAGAGGACTAGCGAGAGCAGTCTCATGCTGGTCTGATCACTAGAGAGTAAGGGAGATAGGGGTGGGCCTTGTCACACCATTTATCTCTTTACCTCCAATCAAAAATGTGACCTTATCAATCCCACATATTTCTATTGGCCAGGTTCCCACAATATACCTACCTATCACAATGAGCCATGGTGGCATGGTGTGCCAGGCTTTGGACTACTAACTCCAAGGTTGTGGGTTCAAAACCACCAATGACTCCACAGGAGGAAAGTGTTGGAGTGTTCCCCCCCCCCCAGGCTTTTCTGCAAAGATTCGCCCTCTGAAAACACTATGTAAGGTGACTGAGTTGGAATCGCTAGATGGCAGTGGGTTTGAGGTTCAGTAAAAGACACTGTGAACAAACTTTAGGGATGACAAATTGGATGGTGCCTGCAGTGCCTAAAATTATAAGGGTTCAATTTTAAACTATACGAGGAATTCCTGGAAACCAAGAAAAATAAATAGTACCTGAATATGAACCCCTCATGGCCAAAGACACTGAAATACAATTGAGGAAGAGTTACCCCTCAAAGTAGGGTTCACCTGAATGATGTGCATGGAATAAAACCTCCAGGACCATCATGCGCTGATGGTTCATGACTCAAAATGAGAAGAAGCAGGTATAACTTTCTGTTAACCATTAGGATATATAATGTATGAATTATGAATCTAGGAAAGTTGAGAGATGTCAAAATAAATCGGAACACATAAAACACTGTTATTGACCACCTTACAGCTGATAATCACATGATTTATTATGCCAGAACTGACAAATTCAAGAGAAATAGCATCCCATTCATCCTAATATAATATTTCAAGGGCCACCGTGTGGTACAATGCTGTCTGTGATAGAATAGTATCTATACACTTACAAGGAAGTCCAGTTAACAGAACTATTATTGAAATTTATGCACCAATTGCTAATGCTGGAGATGAAGAAACATAATTATTATCAACTTCTGCAGTCTGAAATTGATTAAACATGTAATTGAGATGCATTGATAATTACTGGTGGTTGAAATATGAAAGTTGGAAACAAAGAAGAAAGACAGTTTGGTAGTTAGATTTGATAGGAAATATGACCTTGGTGAGAGAACTAACATAGATTGCATGATAGAATTTTACAAGATTGATGACATCTTTATTACAAATACCCTTTTCAATCTTCTTCAAACTCATATAGCTACAGGCTCATGATGCAGAAATGTGAAGCATGGAGTAGGGAGTCCACAGGTCAGTGACAGAGTCACGAGGACCCACAGTTGGTGGAAATATGGCATGAAGGTAGAGACCAGATCTTACCTTCCAAATAGAATAAGTTCACTAGGGTACATTCTGCAGGAGGAAATTTATACACAAAAGAGACAGTCATAGGCAGGGCATGGGGGTCCCTGCAATATAGATACTCCAGGGCCCACAGCTTTATTCGGGGCAAGCTTAGATACTTTGCCTGGAAACAGCCTGCAACATGTGACTGTTTTATACAAAGGGACAGTTCACGATATGAAGGTTTACAAAGAAGCATTAATATATCAGTTAAGTTGTTCCCAGGCAGGAGGGGAGGATAAAGTTGGGAGCATGAAGCAACTGATAAGTTTGCAGACTGCAGCCTTCTGCATCTCTAGTCCAGGAACAAGTTTCCATTTAAGGGAGGTGGAAAGACAGGCCAGCCATTGTTCATAAGTTCCCACGGCTGAGGTATCAACATTTTCCCACAGGCCATCAACTGTGGTCCTGTCATATTTGCCTAAGGAGTAAATAGTTTTTCCCACCATGGCAGGGCACTAATAGCTCTGTCAATTTGTGGCCCAACTGGAATTACACTTTGCGGCAAGCAAAGTCCCAACAAGAAGAAAGGTGAAAGAACAGAGAGAAGAGAATTTCTCCTTATCCTTCTAAAAGAAAATCCCCCCTCACCCCAACCTTCAGGAGGTATCATCGGGCTGTGAGTTGATTGATAGGTTGGACTCTCTCTCTCTCCACTTTCACACGGGGTCGAGTTGACATAAAACCTAACTGGCATACTCATTTATGCCAAAAAGTTTGGAAGACAGCTACATGACCATATTTGTACTTGTTTAAAAGGAAAGTGACATAATAAAATTCAGAATTTGTTGAACAATATCATTAATATCACATGCAAGCAACATTTCACTAAAATGCATTCAACAAGGGTTTCAGCAGTACATTGACTGATATCTGCCTGAAATTCAAGCTAGAATCAGAAGACGGGTTGAATGAAGAATATCCTTGTTTACATCAGATGGATCTTGACTGAAAGCAAAAAAATACCAACTTATCTGTGTTTTATTGATTACACAGAAGCATTCAACTGTGCGGATAATAACACACTATAGATAGCATTGAGAAGAATGGAAATTTCAGAACAGTTAATTATGCTCATGTTGAATCTGTATATGGATCAGCAGGAAGTCATTGGATGAGAACAAGGGAAGATGGCATGGTTCAAAATCTGGAAAGGTGTGTGTCAGGGTTGCATCTTTTTACCGTATTTATTTCATCTGTATTCTGAGCAAATAATCTGAGAAGGCTGACTGTATGAAAAAGACTTGGGAGGCTGAGCCCCGGTGGCGTAGTGGTTGTGCGCAGGACTGCAGCCCACTGGGACAGAGGTTCAATTCCAGCAGTGGGGCTGGGCCTCCTACTCCCACCACTGGAGAGCAGTGATGCCCCCCCAAAAAAAAAGAAAAAGAAAAAGGCTTGGGCATCAAGATTGGAGGAAGACTCATTAACAACCTGTAATATGCAGATGACACAACTTTACTTACTGAAATTAGGCTTTGAAGTGCTTGCTGAAGAAGGTCAAATATCATAGCCTTCAGTATGGATTAAAACTCAATGTATAAACACAAAACAAAAAGTCTCTCATCTGGACCAAGACAGCATCAAGATAAAAGTGAAAAGATGGAAGGTGTTGAGGCTTTTATCTTGGTTGGATTCTTTAGTCACTATGGTTGGTTCTTGATCACATGCTACCTCTTGAAATTGTTGAATGCCAACCAATTCTTTTTGGTTTTCAGAACCTTGTTCTTTCTTTCTAGTCTTCTTTTGAACAGGATGTTCTACTGAAGCCTGTCCATCATGGGTGGTCCTGCTGCTATTTGAAACACCGATAGCATAACTCAAATACCAGCAACAATGAAATCACAGCAACAATGAAAGCCACCATGGGATGACAAACCTACAGGCTAGAAGTGCCTTCTAGCTCACGGCAACTGCAACCTAATTTCTGCCTCTATAGATTGGTCTCTTAAGGGCATTTCATATCAGTGGACTCACAATGTTGTTCTTTCTGACTGACTTCTAGCACACAGCCAGATGCTTCTCAGGTTGATCAGACTTTCTATTACTGAGCAATAAATAATCGTTTGAGTGGATATGCCACATTTTGTTTATTCATTCATCTCTTGAAGGATGCCTGGGTTGTCTCTATCTTTTAACTATTATGAATAAGGCTTGTTTGAACATCTGTGTATAAATTGTAGGGGACATATATTTTCAATTCTCTTTGGAATATACCAAGGAGTAATATGACTGGGTAATATAGTGACTCTGCATTTAACTTTTTGAAGAACTGTTATACTGTTTCCCAAAGTGACTGCACACTTTACATTCCCACCAGCAGTGGATGAATGCTCCAATTTCTTGGCATCCTTCCCCACACTCTTCATCATCTGTTTTTCCTATTATACTCCCCTTGTTGCTGCTATTGCTCCCACTTCTCTAGGACTCACTGATCCTAGCTGTTCTGTGCTGCTGTGAACAATCACTGTTTTCAGGGGCTGGTATAAACTCTCTGCTTCTCCACTAGGGGATAGGAGTTGGAGATAGTGGGATTCTCAGCTTCTTCCTATCAAATGAAAGAGTGGAGAAAATTGGAAAGTTTTAGTTGCTCCAGATCAAACTACTGTAATGATAGGTTGACACATCCAGCAAAATGGTCTGAGGACAGTAAAAACTCTTTCTGGACTCCCCACCTGAAAGGGACAAAGAGTAATCAGTATAATTACCAGTTGAGACAAAGATGATACTTTTCCTTTTCTACAAGTACAATGATCCAGAAAGGGAGGGTCAACATTAAACCTGGCAAGAGATGATAAATCACTGTTTTAATTGACAGTACACACAACTAATAATGTTCATTGTGTCTCTTACCATGACCTCTTTTTGAGTGTTTTGAAAAAACTGTTGGCAGTTAAACCATTCCTCTCGTCCCAGTGAGATCTATTTCAAAAGGATTATAGCTAAAGGAGGAATCTTATCAGTGTCCAGGGTGGGGATGAAGGGGGTTGGAGGAAATCAGAAAAGTCACCTATTTTGTGTCTGTTCTGCCCTCCATGCAGAGGCTGGGATCCTTTAAGTAGGGGTTATGCTTTAGCAAATTGACTTTCATTTGGATTCCTCCAGCGTATTCAAATTTCACCCCAGGAAGCCAACCTTAGTAAGTACACTTGCCAACTGTAACTGTATTAGACACGGCAGAAGCCCTTACTTAACAGCCATTTACACACAGGAAGAGATTTAACTCAGCCAGGGTCCTCTCTTTTCCTGTGGTCATTAACAAAATCACTAGCTTTCTTGGTGACACAGATAACCATGTTTCACAATACTCTCGAGCATTATAATATCTGTGCCACGACTAGGAGATACATGCTCTCAATCTATTTCTTTCATAGGATCAAAGGAAAACTTTCAAAATATCACCTTTATGGAGGTACAATCTGCACACAAATATCCCCATGTTAAAAGGCGCTAATCAATCAAAGCACCATGGTCTGGCAGAAAATCAAGCAAATGTGTCTTGGAGGAAGTACAGCCAGAATGCTCCTTAGAAATAAGAATGGCAAGACTTGTATCTCACAGACTTGGGACATGCTATTAGGAGAGACCAGTCCCAGGAAAACGACGTCTGCCTTGGTCTATCAAAGCATTGATGACAAAGAGGAAGACCACCAACTGGGTGGATTGACACAGGGTCTGGCTGCAGCAATAGACTCAGACAGACATAACAGCAATTTTTCTTGGCATCCCTGCCCTTGGTGGTTGCAGTAGGAGGCCCAGCCTTGCTCCTGGAGAGCTGCTGCTGGATTTGAACCTCCAACCCAGTGGGCTGCAGTCCCGCACACAACCACTACACCACTGAGGCTCAGCCCATAGCAGCAATTGTGAGGGTATCACAGGACCAGGCAAGGTTTCCTTCTTTCATACACAGGGTCCTTATGGGTTGGAGTCAACTCAAGAACACCTAGAAAACCAATCAACCAGTTAAATATTTTGTAACCACTACTGATAGGAAAGTGAACCGCAGAAAAATCACAGTGCAAAAATGAAGATCTCGAGAGTGTTTTCCTGATGGGCGAAACCGCCTTCTGGTGGTGCTGAAGAATGAACGTGGGAGACTGCAAAAGCAGACCGCTCCACTGTATCCTGAGAAACCTAGTGGTGTGGTGAGTGCTGAGTTGGGCTGGCAACTACAAAGTCAGCGGTTCAAGAGCACCAGCCCATCCTCTGGAGAAAGCCAACCATGTCTACTCCTGTACAAAGGGGCCGTTTCAGAAACCCACAGGGATAGTTTCACCCTGTCCTATAGGGTCACTATGCATGTGAAGGACTTGATGACAGTGAGTGCATGACACTTTTCTCTGGATTATAGGCTCCAGAACAAACATTAATTGCTAGGGGAAACCGGACAATTTCCCTCCCCTGAAAATAGTCAATAAGCTTTGAGAACCTCTGATGAGAGCCTTTGCCCATGATACAGGACCCTCATCACTCCAGAAAGTTGCCTCCTGTCTGCCTTCAATTTCTCCCAACCAGGTCAGCTTTTTTTTTTTTTTGAACAGCAGTACTAAGTTTTATTAGGAATGTATTACGGTTAATCTCAAAGACAGAGCTTTCGACTTAGAGGGCACAAAAGCCCAGGAGGCCGCCTCAGATCTTGCAGTGAACCACCCGATCAAGCTCTTTGGTGGGAGTGCCGCCTGGCTCCAGGTACACATCATTGGAAGGATACTGCTTTGGTCCCACCGGCTGGTAGGAAGGCTACTTGTCCCTGACCCAGAACATGAACAACATGAAGGCCACAAATCCGAAGAGATGCTTACACATGGTATCCCAAAAGAGAGGCGTGGGGAAAGTGTCCACATGGTTCCGTATATACATGTCTAGGTCCCCGTGGACTGGGTCACCTCTGTTCAACCGCAGGTCCGGGTGGTCCCAGGAATACCACTGATCCCTCTCATGTTGTGAGCGGTTGGAAGTTTGGAGCAGTCGACCTACCCCATGCCACCTTCCGGGTACGGTTCGTCATCCTCCACGCGCATATCAGACTTATTAGCGGCTGCAGCCCGTTCTTCGGGGGTGGGTCATGGGGTAGGGTCTCGGGAGCGTGTCCTTGGTAGTGTGTGAGGCTGTCCGTGCCCTCAACGGCACCACGTTCCGGACTACCCATCGCAGCCTTAGCACCCCCAGGACCCCCGCCCTGGTGGCCACCTTCTTCCCCGGGTCCGCTTTTTGTCATGAGATTAGCCATTCCTTTTCAAGAATTTAGTACAAGTCGAACCATAATGTTTATGAGATTCACTCGTGTTGTTGCATATGTCTTTTGTTTGTTTCTTTTTACATCGTTTGCTACATTATTCCTCTTGCTCCGTAGTGCTTCATCGTGTTGTTTTCTGTTCGCTGCTTTCACTCAGAGCAAGCCGGAGTCCAGCAGGCGGAAACACTTCCTTGTCTTGTACCAGCCTCACAGCTCTTGGTCTGTTGGAGTGCACTGCTGCAACCATTGCATCAGTCCGTCCCATCGAGTGCCTTCCTCTTTTTCACCGACCTTCTCCTTTATCAAGCAGGAGAGCTTTTGCCAGAGACTCCGCCCTCCTGATACCATGTTTAGCGTGTGTGAGACAAAGTCGTACCGTTCTCACTCTGAAGTGGCATCCCAGCTGTATTTTCTCCCAAGCGCATTTGTTCTTTGGCAGTTCATGACGTTCCCCTTTTCATATTTCTCCTCCAGCGTCGTAATTCAAAGGAATCAAGTCTCCTCTGAGCTTATTCATGCAGTGTCCAGCTTTCACACGTTAATGAGGAGGTTGAAGATACCATGACAGCGGCCAGGTGTCCAATCGTCCTAAGAGTAACATCATCACACTTTAAAAAGATCTGGTCCAGCAGAGATGGTCCATTCAATATGCTGTTTGATTTCCTGACTGCGGCTTCCATAGGCATTATTTGTGGATCCAAGCAAACTTGGCAGCTTCAATCTTTTCTCCATTGAGCACAATGTTGTTTCCTGGCCTGGTTATGAGGATTTGGGTTTCTTTACACTGCATTGCAATCCATACAGGAAGTTTGGGTCCTTGAACTTCATGAGCAATTGCTTCAAGTCTTCTCCTCTTCCAGGAATCTAAGTTATGTCATCTGCTTATTAAAGATAGCTAATGACCTCTGTTAGATAGGGTTCTCTAGAGAAACAAACCAGCACACTAATAATTTATATATATTTACACATATAATTTATATATAAAGATATCTAACATGAGAAATAAACAATCTATACAGCAGTAAGAATGCCTCAGTGCAAATCACTTGCATGAGACACCTTATCCACTGGCAGGCCTTCGAGTCTTGAAGGCTGCCAGGTATTCCTCTGTAGAGCAATTCAGGCTATACATTCACAGACAGCTAGCAGCGAGGCAGGTCACCAACAGTCAATCGGATGACAGAGACCGATAGTCCCCAGCTCAAGAAATGTATATTCCAGGAATGTGGCAAAGCAGGACTTGAAGGAACCTCAACTTACAGCAACATAGTCCATGGAGTAGGTGTTCCATGGGTAGTATAGCTTGCAAATCGAGGCACAGGACAAGCAAGGCAGCCGGATGCACACTGGTCTGAGATCCAAGAGCAAGAAAGAGCAAGACGAGGCTTGCGGAGCCATTTGTATCTCCGCCCTTCAATTAACCTCACGTGTTCATTGGCCATGTTGGTGCAAGACACCTACCCCAATAAAATGATTAAAAGAATAAAAGAAAAGAATATGGGCGTGGTGGTAAAATAGCCAATGAGCCTTCCTCCAATCTCTTTGCCATGTTCTTCATCATTTAGCACAGCCTCTCATGTTATTTGCCCAGCATATAGATTAGATAAGGATGTGAAAGGATACAATACTAAAACACAGCTTGCCTGCTTTTAAACCATGACATTTATACCAAAATAATAAAACAAATACCAGAAACAAAAGATTCAACATTGAATATCAATAAAAATTGTTCGCTATGTTACTAGATAAGGATGAAAGCCATATGATCACCTCAACAATATAGAGGAAAGGTCCAAGGCACAAGGCAACATGTCTTCATGGTAGATGTTGAAGGCAAGTCGTTAACATGCTGGAGCGGACAACCTCATCGTTCTCCCTCAGAATGGGTGGTTGGTGGATTTCAGCTATTGACTCTGCCATCGTGTAGGCCACTCTACCAACAGGGCTCCTGTGATGCTTAACAGTTGCATCAATTATACATTTGTGCACGATAGCGCACTCTCAAATTTAGTGGTGCAAACAACAAACACCATGTCTTCACGATTTCTGAGAATCAGAGATTTGGAAACAGCTTGCAGGATGGTTCTGACTAAAATTCTCTCAAGGAGTTGCATTCAAAATATCACGTGCTGCAATGCTCACCTGAAGATGTGACTGGTCTGGGGGATGTTCTGCCACAATCATTCATTCATGTATCTATTGCCCAAAGGCCACAAGTCATTACTGGAGGGGTCCTCATCACACAGGCGTCTTCATAAAATAGCTCGAGTGCCTTATGGACTTAAGGCTCGAAGGCACTCCAGAGTGGTTTCCTCCAGAGTGAATAATTCAAAAACTTGAGGGAGAAAGAGAAGAAATGCCCAATGCTTTCAATGACCTTAAGTATGGATTCCATCCCAATGTAAACAAAACAGAAATGTCAACAGCTAAGAAGGCAGGCCACTGATTACTTCCAGGATGTGCAGGCAATCAGGCAGGTGACCAGCCATATTTAAAGAAGTGGAGGAGGGAGGACAAGCTGGATGCAGAACCCAGGCCCAGCAAAAACAAGCACGTTTTTCCACGTTACTCAGTTATGATGGTAGCGGGCCAGACTTGAGGCAGCTTTCTGTCAATTGATTGGCTGCTCTTCTCAGATGACGTTAAAGAGTGTATTATACTATGTCTGATGTCATCATGGGGTATTAGTACCTCTGTGTCGTTGAACAACTGAGAATCCTGGCGCAGCTAGATCGACACGAATATTTACCTATCGCCTAACCCACAGCAGTACAACGACTCCTCCATTGCAATAAGATGAGAAGAATAAAAAGGCATAGAGATCAGAAAGACAGGAGTAAAGCTGTCTTTACTCACAGATGACAAGGTCTGGACCATTACTGTTGTTGCTGTTAACAGCATGGAGTCAGCTCCAAATCATGCCAAACTTATGGACTCATGCAACAGAGTAGAAGCCGCTACTGGACCCTACGTCACCATCACAACTGTTTCTATATCTGAACCCTTGATGTAGCCACAGTGTCAACCTATTGTGTCGCCATCTATGATCTTGAACACCAATCATTTGGAGGCGTGGGAGAGATAAATAGCTTACTGGAGGCAGGACGCTAACATTCCCTGCAAGACATTCCGCCTACCGATCATGAAGACAAAACCTAGAAAATGATAAAGAATCTACAAAAAGCTACAAAACTAGTAAATAGTTTCGTAGCATTGCAGAAGGCAAGGTCTATATATTAGTAGCAATCAAGTGGGATATGAAAAAAAATTAAGCAATGCTTTTAAGAAATGCCAGTAATAGTGAGGAGCTGATACCAAAGGCTCAAGTAGAAAGCAAATGTTTTGAAAAGATGATGGCAACAAATGTACAAATGTGCTTGACACAATGGATGGATGGATGGATGGTGGGAAGAGCTGTACAAGCCCCCAATTTTAAAAAATGCATTAAAAAAGAAATAATGGTAATATTAAGTATATTTTTAACTTAATTTGTACGTTAGGTACCAATTTTGGATGTCTCTTTATAGAAATATTTTTGTTGCAAAGAAAGATAGTGGAGTTTCAATGAAAGATTCCAATGAGTAAAATAAATGAAATTCTTAGGAGAAAATAGAGTGGGAATATAAGTTCAGAGAGAGAAAGTAATAATGTATTAATTAATGTAGTTATAATAATGTCGCCATAAACAATAATGTAGCTACTTCTAGTTAGAGAAAAATACATTCATCTTCTTTGTTTGTTTGTTTGTTTGGATTTTATGGCATACATTTTAATTTTATGGCATACATTTTAATTTTTTTCAATGGCTATTGTCAAGGATATCCTTTGCAATGATTTAAATTTATCATAAAAATTAGATCTCCACATGAGTATGTAAAAAGAGGCAGTTATTTTAGCTTCTCTTAGAAACTATTTCTTAAATTCAGTGCCAATGAGGTGGATGGGATTGTTAGTCCAGCTGACAAAGAAATGTTCATCGGAGGCATCCATTTTATTGTAAGAATGACGCTGAAACGTAGATGCTCATGTTGATGGATCGGAACCTGGTGTCCTTTGGGTTGACCTGAGGAGACACTCTGCCTTTGATCTTCATCTCTTTATGTGTATTTTATTTCACTGGTTTGTTTCTCTACCATGCCAATTATTGCTCTTCTGTTAAAAATTGTTGTTTAGGTGAAGCTTGCTGTCATCATAAAGCCACTCTAACAAGTGAAATCACTTGCCATGACTTCCATGCATTGTTTCATTGATGTTAAATATAATATATTTTTAAAAGATCCATTTTGTAATCTGTATCAAAACCAAGCCCACTCACTACTGCAGAGTCGATCTTAGCTCACAGTGACGACATCGAACAGAGCAGAAGTGCTTCATAGAGTTTCAGAGGCTGTAAATCTCTTATGGCAGCTCACTGCCACGTCTTCCCCTGAAGAGCAGCTGATAAGCTTGATCAAGCCAACTTTTCAGTTTGCAGCCCAAAACTGAATGCACTGTACCATGAGAACTCTTTTTTACAATGCATATTAGGACTCTGCAAACCGGAAACTCTTATGCTGAATGCAATACGATTTGTCTTGTATAGAACACAATAGATGATACATAAGGTGTTATAAATTAGTTGCCAAGTTTAAAAAAAACCGTAGATTTTACAGAAAAAAATCTAGTTTGCCAGCTGTTCTTGGAAGGAAGAAATGACTGACAGCACTAGAACCACTTTCTTACAAACCAGTTTGCTAAGATTAAGTAGGACATGCCCCAGGTAGGAAGAACCTACAATACACTCTGGTCCCCTTTTGCTATGACACTAGCTTGTTTAACACGTTCGTTTTGCCTGCTTGGTTAGTAT
Source organism: Nesogale talazaci (assembly GCA_004026705.1). Classification (NCBI taxonomy): domain Eukaryota; kingdom Metazoa; phylum Chordata; class Mammalia; order Afrosoricida; family Tenrecidae; genus Nesogale; species Nesogale talazaci. The sequence goes on along the minus strand of PVJH01036898.1, from coordinate 4,360 downwards.
AGTCTGCACTTAAGATTGAGTGGACAGTGCCATATCTAACCCGTTTTGGCTCTTCTATTGTGAAGAGACAGGGGTCAAACATGCCTCCATGGCCCATCCTATTTTAACTGACACTGACACCAACTGTTCCTCCCATGGCATGCTACTTCCATGTTGGGTTTGATGATTTGGTGCAAGGGTCACACAGAATTCACAATACTCTCAATTAAGGGTGTCTATTAGGAAAATTCATAGGAGTAACAAGTTGTCAGGATATAGTTTTGGGTCCATAGTGATACTTCTCTCCCGCCCCTCAGCCAATGGTCAAGTCTCTCTCCACTCCTCAGCCTCTCAGCTAGGTGGTCCCTTGACCTTTGCCTCTGTGGGCCAGGAAGCTCGCCTGGGGGTCTACCTCCCAGCCCCACAGCCGTCAAGTGATATTCTTGCTCTCTGCTGTGGTCTCCTTGTCATGGTACTTGGTGCCTCTGATCTTGGCCTCAATCACTTCAGACAGAGATCTGGAACATGCTCTGTCAGTGTTCCTTGGCCTGCTCTCTGCCTGAGGTGGCTCTTATACACAGAGAAACAGTTTTGATAAAGGTGTGGTCCTTGTCTTTCAGCAGACCAGACCCCCAAGTAAAATGAAGGTCGGTGTCACATCCCTTCGTAGAGTCTAAAGCTTTCCCCCAAGGAAACAGGAGATGTGACCTGGTGGATGCTCTCCACTCAGGTCTGGACTTAGCCCATCTTAATGCTGTTCATTACAATAGCACTGCACTCCCTTCAAAATGGGACTATAGCCTAGGCTTACAAGCCAGAATTACGATACTTCACCTAAGGAATTTAGAGCTAGAGGGGTTATATTAATTGGCCACATCTTACGTAGCTATTTCTCTTTGGGTTGGATAGGGTCTGGATAAAACTAAATATTTGTATTGTACTGTACTGTGACTCCATTAAAAAGAATTTTAAAAATTGTCTTTAGTAGGTTAGACAGCCATGTCATGTCCTAAACTTTCAAGGATGGCTACTGAAGTCAGCAGTATTAGAAAACCTTCTTTTGCACACAGAGACTGGGTGAAGGGGAGTCCTCTCCACATTGACAGTTAATTGATAAAGCTCTTGCAAGGCATTTCTTTGAATATGTCTTGAAAAGCTTGACTTCTATTGAAGACTTTGTGTATTTCTCCTTTAAGACATTGAAAATCAAACACCTTCTTCTCTTTTTGTTTTGGCTGCCAGAAAGCTCTAAACCCAATGTCTCCTTTAATGTAATATTGTATTATGCCTCATGGCCTGCATATTCTTATCTAACTTCTTCTCTAGTATTATCCTCCTTATCTAATTAGATTCTCAGATCCTCACTTTCATATCTTATTCTAAGTATATATTGCAAACCATCTCAAATCTCATTCTTATAGCTTCCTTGTTGGGTAGTTTCATTTCTGTCGATGGCTAGTGGGATTTATTATATTTTGATTCCACAGGTGTTACTTGGTTTCAATTTTGTCTTCCTTTCTCTCATCTCCATCAATCCCTGGAGGAATTATTCAGTATAGTGTCAATTTGGTGGACCAAGGGGCTTTTATAATGGTCTCATAATTCCCAGGGTCCTTCATAAGGCATCCTTTTTATGTATAATGCCACCTGTGGTGTATCGGCAAGGTAATAATAACAGCAAAAAGGTTTATTTTTAATTTAAACTTCCTGGAACCAAGAGACATTTTATCTGTACTGACTCCTGAAAGTCTTATCCTGAAAAAGAATGAAAGATCATTCTGTATACCATACACCTTACACATTTTATTATAAAAATTATGTAAAACGTCAGAAGGGCAGTAAAATTTCCCTATGGTGATAAGAACTTTCTTAAACTACAAATAAATTGAAGATAGATGATAGATAGATAGAAATTGTTGTTTTTATTTGATGCCATCAAGTCTGATCCAACCCATAGACACACTCTGTCCACCAGAGTGAAACGCTGCCTAGTCCTCCGCCAGCCTCATGATCGTTGTGCTGTTTGAGTCCACAGCTGGAGTCACGGCGTCAGTCCATGTCCTGAGCGTCTTCCTCCTTGTAGCTGATCCTCTGCCAGACAAGATCTCTTTTGCCAGGGATTGGTCTTCCTTGATACCATGGCTAGAGACTAAGGCTTATCGTTCTCACTTCCTGCCGCAGAGCATTCTGGTTATAATTCCTCCGAGGCATATTTGTTTGCTCTTCTGGCAATCCACAGTCCTTTCCATGTTCTTCACCAACACCATTATTCAAATGCACCCATTCTTCTCCACTCTGCTTTATTAAATGTTCAGCTTTCACGTCGATGTGAGGAGACCGAACATACCTGGGCTTGGGTCAGATGCACCCTAGTCCTCAAAGTGACATCTTTGCTCTCAAACAAGGTCAAGAAGTCCTGTGTGGCAGAGGTCCCCTAGCCTTTTGACTTCTTGACTGCCGCTTCTATGAAAATGGAGCTATCCATATATAAATGTCATTTAAAGTGTGCATTTTGTTCCATTAGTTACTTCACCCCGTGCATCATCTTCACTATCCATTTCCAAAATTTTTTCATCACCCCACACAGAAACTCAGTACCCCTTAAGTAGCAACTCTCTGTTTGCCTACCTTCCCAAGAACGGGGTAACAACTAATCCTTTTTTTTTTCGGTCTCTATTCCAGAGTTTGATATTTTATATAAATGGGGTCATACAGTATTTATTCTTTTGTGTCTGACATTTTATTCGGCATGATGTTTTTGTGGTTCGTCCATGTGATAGCATGTTACCAGGACTTCATTCCCTTTATGACTGAATGTTATTCCATAACATGTGTGTGCCCCACACATTGTGCTTGTTCCTTCATCTGATGATAGCCATTTGGGTTGTCTCCATCCTTTGGCCATTGTGAATGGCCTGGCAGTGAACCTTGGTGCACTAGTATATGAGCCCCACGGCCTGACTTCCTCTTCTGGGTATGTGACTAGGAGCAGAATTAAGAATAGACCTACCTCAAGAATGCCCTGTTTAACTCTGAGTAACTGCCAAGCTGTTTCCCACAACAACCGTGTCGTGTTACATGCTCACCAGCAACAGATGAAGGGCCCCAGCTTCACTGTCTCTTATCTTTCTAGAACTCTTTATTTAATACTCTGCACACAGACTTCATAAACGCTACACTATGATGTGGGGTGTGTCAGCTGCCAAAATGGCAAATGTCAGCAGAAAATCTTTACGATGTCATCATAGGAGAGTCTGCTGAAAGCCTGCTAAAGTCATGCATGCCAATGAGTGGCCTGTGTCTGTCTCAGGCATGGCTAAGTGGCATGTAATGCCACATTTCTCATTGGGAGTAGCCAGGATTCGCTGCGAATACCATGTATGTGCTAGTGTAACACATGAGGCGGCTGATGGAAATGCTTTTGTCACCACTCTGAGCTCCAGCTCAGGATCTTGTTAGTGCCAAGGAGGTGGAGATTAGAGGCGGCCCTGATGTCCACCTTTTCCAAAATCCTCTACTACTCCGTTATTGCTGATACCAACCTCTACTCAGACCTTAGTCTATTCCCTCAGGTCCTTGGGTTCAGCTTTCATAGCAACTTAGGAAGTGCTAAGGTTAATGAGATGGTGGATGCTATTAAATCCCAAATTCAAAATTCTGCTATCTGTTTGGAGGACCCTCCTCATCTACAGCCTGTAGAAGCTGGTGAAAAGAGGTCAGGGAATGGGTCACAACTCAAGGCCCGAGAATCAGAGGTCAGACAGAGGCAAGCCACAGTGCAGGTTCAGAGGCAGAAAGAAAAATGTCCCAGGAGGCGGGAGGGAAAAAAGAGGAGCTCATACCAAGGGTTCAAATAGAAAGTGAATGTTTAGAAATATTGAAAAATGATGTACGAGCCCCCAATAAGATGATTTTAATAAATTTTTAAAATTAAAAAAGAAATAAGAGCTGTAAGAACCCCCAATAAAATCTATATTTTAAAAAATAGCTAGCAAGAGGTTTTCAAATCCAGTTGAATTAACTTATGTGCCCACCAGTCACATATGAAAGTTCCTACATCTTTGCCAACCTCTGATATTGTGGTCTTTGTTTTGATTGTTTTCTCCATTTTATCTGTGGTAATATCTAACTGGGGGTTTAATTTGTATATGCACACTTTTATTATGAAAGTACTATTTTATATATGTAATCAACATGTGGTTTATAAGAAAAAATAAACTGAAACTCATTCATACCCTAAAAAAAAAAAAAGAAATGATGATGGCAACCTATGTATAACTATGCTTGATACAGTTGATGTATGGAACTGTAAGAGCCTCTCATACAATGATTCTAAAAAGAAAAGAAAGAGGGAGGGTGGGATGGAAAGATGAGGCCAGCT
>PVJH01036897.1:0-18404 GCA_004026705.1 Nesogale talazaci | reverse complement strand
CGGCATCACTGCATGTGTTGCGTGAGTCTGAAGAGGACTTTATAGGTTGGTATCGGACATTTTGGCTACTATTGGGCTTATAGACGTTATCTGGACCGGGCTGGAATGTTTCTCAATGTACAGTTTTTTCTTTTCTATAAAGCTCTTTCTTATACACATAGGAATGTCTATGAATTTGTTTCTCTAGTCCGCCCAGACTGAACACCCCCAGGGAGAAACCCGCGATCCGTAGCAGCAAGAGACATCAGAAGAGGGTGGCTGCATTGTACAGTGGGGTCCGGGTAGGGAACCTGACTGCTCTTATGAACCTTCAGGCGGAATGGGTAGCCAGATGCAGGAAGGATGCATCTTTGATGGTGCTCTTTTATGACCATCCCTTTATTGGGGGGGCAGTGGGTGGTATTGGAGAGACTGTGTTCAGCCGTGAGAGTGTGCACTCAGCTATATTTCTATCTCAGAACCAGGAGAGTCTTCTCCCGCCAGAGTGGGCGTTCCAGACCCCTCGCTTTGAGCATTGAGGACTCAGCGGCGCAGCATGCTCATCCGCTCCCTCCCTGCACTACAGGGGAAGCTGGTGGGTTCGAACAGCTGACCTTACTGTTAGCAACCCAACTTCTAACCACGCTGCAGCCAGGACTCCTCAGATAACAGAACAAGCTGGGGACGGTTCCTCCGATTTACAGCCCAGGCCTGCACGTCTTCGAGGTGACGTGAGGGACAACGGCAGCCCCAGTCTTGCGGGGAGACCAGCGAAGGCTCCCGAAGGGCCCCACTTCAGCAAAGCAAGCTCAAGGCAGAAGTGAAGCTAGGTCGGACCTTGAGGTCCGTGCAGCAAAGGGGAAGGAGCCCTCACCTGTGGCGGCACGTGGTCGAAATCGATCCCGGCTGCTGCTGTTTCGGTGTGACCGGGTCACGGCACTCCTCTCCCCAGAAGGCTCGGGGACTGGCGATGAAACAAGCCCTGCCCCTGTCTGGGTGGCCAGAGAAGTGAGCAGGGGCGCTGTTCCCCAGCCAAGACAGATGACCCAGGGATCTTCCTTCTAATCCAGGAGGGGCGGAGAGTTTCTGCCTGAGCAAAACGCTTCTCAGAAGGAAAGCTAATTAGATGGAGGGAGGGCGGGAGGAGCTATGCAGGCAGCCCTCACTTCCGTATCTCTGAATAAGAGCACACCCAGAGATTGTGAGGGCTTCTGAGAGGCAGGGACATTCTGTGTCTTCATGAGTAAGTGGGGGTCCCCAAGAAAGCTGCTCTTTTTGGCAGGGTCATGTTCATGAACTGCATGCAATAGTCCCTGCAAGATGGATCCCCTGACAGGGCTCCTGGAACTGAAGCACAGAACATGTTCAGGGATATTAGGCCCCTTGAGTTATTGGCTAAAGTAATCAGATTTTAAGTGAGACACCATTGACCAGGGATGGGGGGGGGGGGGGAGAAGAAGTTCTGGATTAAAAATTTGGTCTATAGCTGAGTCCCGGTGGCGTAAGTGGTTGAGTGCTGGACAGCGGCCCGTGGGCGTGGTGGTTCAAATCCAGCGGCAGCTCTCAGGAGCAACGCTGGGTAGCGCCCACGACCACTGGAGGGCAGTGATGCCCCAAAAAACAAACAACAACAACAAAATTTAATACATATTTAGGCTGAGCCCCGGTGGTGTGGCGTAGTAGCTGTGCGCGGGATAGCGGCCCACTGGGATGGAGGTTCAAATCCAGCAACAAGGCTGGGCCTCCTACTCCCAACACCAGAGGGCAGTGATGCCCCCCCAAAAAAAAAGAAAAAAGAAAAAAATTTGGTCTATATGGGGCAACAAGAATTTTCTTGGAACGCAAAAATAGTATAAAACATATTTATTTCAATTTTAAAACACCGCGGGATGTTGTTAAATTGTTAAAAAGCAGGATGTCTGGTCACCTTATTGGCTCATTGCCCCGAAGGTCATGGTAACCTGTGCATCTGCTCGAGCTATTGGCATGACTTTGAAGTCCTTTGTAGGAGAGCTGTGAGGAGTGGAGTCTACCCTGTCAATCTGGAGATAGCCCATGAGACCTCTGTGTGGGCGTGGCCTTCTCCTGAGAATTCTGGGAAATGTGGTCTTTCCTTCTTGGAGGCAGAGACACTATCTCTCTCAGCTCACTTCCTTGGAGACACTTGACTGCCAAGGCTGGCTTCCTGAGAGACGTCCCTGAGGAGAAGCCACATGGACCTGCCCTGATGTGGCCAGAACCCTGGACCTAGAGAAACCACGTGGAATCTCCTGCCAGCGCTGAGATGCTGACCCCACCACTGGACCCAGAGACTTTCTACGCCCCGGCCTGTGATCATTCTGCACAGGGCATCATTGATGTGTTTGGTGAGTCTGAAGAGGACTTTAGAGATTGACTTCGGACATATGGGTTCATATCAGACTTATGACCTTGGACTGGACTAGGTTAGCATGTTTTCTCAATGTTCCCTTGCATTTATATATAAGCCTCTCCTTTCGATACATGTGAGTGTCTCCATGACGTTACTTCTCTCGTCCACCCTGACTGACACCCCGTGTCACCCAGTGTCCTATGAAGATTCTCATTTGTACAGTCTGGCTGGTTTCCTTCAAGCCCTGTGTCTCGAGGCCAGTTCCGTGGAGGATTCTGCATGTCAGGATGCATGCCACCGATACCGACACTCCGAAGTAGTCCATCACGCACAGCTGAGTCCTGTCTACCTGATTGAACAGGTGCAAGAGGAGGGGCGTGACATGAGGGGGTCCGTCAGCCTCAAGAGCCTGTCTTGTCATAACTTCACCCCAACATGTTCTTTTAAGAATTGTACTGTTTGGCTGAGCCCCGGTGGCGTCGTGGTTGTGCGCGGGACTGCGGCCCACTGGAACGGAGGTTCAATTCCAGCAGTGGGGCTGGGCCTCCTACTCCCACCACTGGAGAGCAGTGATGCCCACACACAAAAAAAAATCTTTAAGAATTGTACTGTTTTGATCTTGACACATAGGTGCCCGATCCGTTTCGCATTGTGTGTTGGGATGCGGACTTTGCACTCGTGGGTTAGCTGCCTCCTTCTCTGCCCTCCAGCCCATCACTGACTGTTGAGGGCCAGAAGCACATGGGCTCCCCCTCTTTGCCAGAGGACAAGACTGGGGGGTCCCGGGAGCTTTCCACTGGATGATTGTCAGAAGTGGGGTGTCATTGTGGGTAGATGAGAGAAACAAATCCAGGGAGACCTGTAGGTGTATAAGTGTTTTATATACAAGAACAGTTGAATATAAAGAAAACAAACTAGCCCAGTCCAGGTTAAGTTCAAAAATCTGATATTAGTCCATATGTCCATTACCAGTCTGTCAATTCTTTTCTTCAGACTCACACAACGAGGTGACGGCAGTGTTGCTGCATTCAGAGACGACAGAGCAGTGGGTGGGAAATCTTGTGGATCCAGTGGCGGTGGAAGCTTCTCAGTGCTGGCGTGGGTCTCCACGTGGCACCTCCAGCTCCAGGGCTCTGGCTCCACCAGCGTAGCTCCATCTGGCTTATCATCAGGAAAGTCTCACGAGGAGTTTGTGTGTCTCTGCACTCCAGTGAGCAGCTTATCTCCAAGGTGCCTCCACACAAGGCCATCAAGCTGCAACCTGGTGGACAGGCTGGACGCCACCCCTCCACAAGCTGACACCAGATGGCAGAACTCCTACAAGTGGGATGCCAGGCTTCCCTGCCTCGTCCCTCCATCCTTGTCTGGAAGCTTCAGAGAATCTGTTGGGCATCACAGCCCTGTGGACTGAAGGGTGATGAGACTCCTTGACCAGGAACGAAACTCCGCTCTCGATGACAGTCGTCTTTCCGTCCTGAGTGCTTTCTTTTTAAATCAGCGGCAATTTTACTTGTAAAAAAAGTGTGCATGTATTGATATCTGCTGTTCTCTGTTTAACATGTAGAAGCTCTCCTTGCAAAAGGAACATCCCTGGCCTTTGAGAGATTGTGGTGATGGTGAGGTGCCATGGAGTTGGTTCCGACCCACCGCGACCTCGTGCCCATCAGAACAAAACACTGACGGGGGCCCAGCCCTGCCCACAGCTGTCCCCACGCCCAAGCCTGCAGCTGCAGGCACCAGTTGATCGTCTCCTCTCCTTCCCGGCCCTCTCCTTGGCAAAGCGTGCTAGCCATCTGCAGGGACCGGTCTCTCTGACAACGTGCCTCACATACGGCAAAGGGACTCTTACCATCCTCGAGACTCGATGGCAGTGACTTTTGGGGAGTGGGGGTTTGTTTGTTTTCTTCTGTTTTGACCTGTCAATCTTCTCCACTTCAGACAACTCTGGTCTCGCCGCCCGCTATGGCTGTTGGTGTCTGTCCTTCGGTGTGCAGTCCCTTGGGCCTCTGCCTGCAGCTCCAGCAGCCGCGTGCGTGCGTGCGTGCGTGGTGGACCATCAGTCAGAGCAGGCTTGACATGGTGAGAGTGGTGCACTGAGCACACAGCCAGCTACCATAACAGTCCGGTCCAGTGGTGGACGATTCACTGCATGTGGTTCTCCTGCGCCTTGTCCGCCCTTGGCCGGTGGGAGTGGCCAGCTCTTCCAGAGGACGGGATGATAGCCAGCACCAGCCAGAAAGACTCTCAGAATGACCCATTCATTCTCTGTAGTAGCCCCTTCTCACACCGTTTCCGGACCGTCTCCCTCTGTTGGAAAACTTTCTAAATGAACGAATCGAAACACTATGAATTAGGTACGGATCTTAATTAGTCTTAGAGCAGAGGTCCTCAAACTTTTTTTTCCCCTCAAACTTTTTAAACAGGGGGCCAGTTCACTCTCCCTCAGACCAATGGAGGACTGGACTATAATTTTTTAAAAAAACAAACGATGAACAAATTCACTGCGGACCTAGGATGAGTCGGCTGCTAAGCAGGACAGACAGTGTGGCAAAAACACCCGGTGGGCTGAATAAATGCCGTTGGCGGGCCACATGTGGCCCTCGGGCCATAGTTTGAGGACCCCTGGCAATGGATCTCAACTTTCTTCCTGACACTGCCCTTTCATACCGTTCCTCATGTTGTGGTGACCATAAAATTATTATTATTTTTTTTAATTTTTTTTTAGGGCATCACTGCCCGGGTGGTGGGAGTAGGAGGCCCAGCCTTTGCCCCTGTGGAGCTGGAATTGAACCTCCGTCCCAGTGGGCCGCAGTCCCGCGCACAACCACTACGCCACCGGGGATCAGCCCTATTATTATTTTTTTAGGCATCACTGCCCTCAGGTGGTGGGAGTAGGAGGCCCAGCCTTTGCGCCTGTGGAGCCGGAATTGAACCTCCATCCCAGTGGGCCGCAGTCCTGCACACAACCACTACGCCACCGGGGCTCAGCCCCCATAAAATTATTTTTGTTGCTACCTCACCACTATCATTTTGCTGCTGTTATGGTCATGTGGACATCTTATAGGCTGGACATATTTTCGTTGCTACAAATTGAACATCATTCAATATAATTAAAGCACCGTGATCAATCACAAAACAATATGTAATTATATATTGTGAAGTAATTATTTGTTTTTCCGATAGTCTTAGGCGACCCCTGAGAAAGAGTCACGACCCACGGGTCAAGAACCGCTGCTCTGTTGCCTCAGGACGATGTACAAACTGTAGGACGATCTAGTCCCGGTCAACAGTAAGAACGAAAAGAAACGTGAAATTAGGAAGTCCTGAAAGTTTCCCCTGAGGACACTGCAAAGCTTATTCTAGCTATTATTCTAGTTACGAGATCAGAGAGGGTTTAACTTCCAGGAGAAGAAAGAGCTTTGGGCCTGATCCAGTGTCTCGTCAATGAACTTGCCACCTGAAAAAGATGCCAACAGGCCTGCTTTGCACTGTCAGAGGAAACCAGTCTCTGTATGATTGCACGGCGATCCTACATAAAGGTTACAGGGAAGTCCTAGAAGATAGGGGAGAGTAGGATAAAGGCGTCAGACACATTTCATGGTAGCATGCTCACCTCAGCCCCTCTTGGTGGACCACGTGGAGGTGGGGGAAGAGAAAGCAGGAGAGAGCGTCTTTCCCAGCTTGGGACTTATGTAGGTAGCCATAAGACATGCTTATTCAGTGGTTACGTACGTCACAAGGTGGGTGGAATATACTAAGGTTCCTGAGCTCACAGGTGAGGAAAACTTGCACCTGCCTTGGGGGAGGGTGTGAGGGGGACTGGGCGACCCAGTGGGAGGGGAGAACAACAGGACGTCTGCTTCTGTAGGAAGACAGAATCAACCAGGTGCTCCCTTTAAGGCAGCAGTGCTGTTAAGGGGAGAAGCTGTGGGAACGCTGTTTACAGCAGGATTATGTGCTGGGACTTTACCTCTAGCTTACCAAAGCAGTGGTTTTCCTAGGGTGGAATACCAGCTTTCCAGATTCTGTCTGGGATAAGGTAGGGAATACTGACCTCCTCCTATTTCCCTCGTGTCGATTTCCCACATTGCATCATACCAGAGTATGTTTTCCTATCATTTATACTTTCTCTGGATTTTGATAAGAATTTTCTCGATATTTTACAATGGTCCTATGAGCTGAGTATATTAGGGTTACATACATTATTTAAAAGTATACATACAGGGGCTGAGCCCCGGTGGCGCAGTGGTTGTGTGTGGGACCACGGCCCAATGACTTGGCACTTCAAATCCTGCAGCAGCTCTCCAGGAGCAAGGCTGAGCCTCCTATTCCCATCAGAGGACAGTGATGCCCTTCCCCCCCAAAACAAAAAAAAAGTATACATACCTATTTATACATGTATAAGCATGCATACACATACACACGTGATGTGGGCTATCTCTTCAAAGGTTTGATTTCCCTGGAATGGGAATCGAAAAGGCTGTGTAGCTGAGCCCCAGTGGTGTAGTGGTTGTATGCGGGACTGCGACCTACAGGCTTGATAGTTCAAATCCTATTCCCACCAGGGCAGTGATGCCCCTCCCTCCGAAAAGGCTGTGTAAACTGAATACACAGTGAAATAGTATTTAAAACATTTTAAATTTTCATGGAAGTCTCACCATAGATAGAATCATCAGGATTTAATGCGCTGGCTAAAATTGTAACGCCTAGATCTTTCATTGTTTTGATGGTCTTCCCCAAATAAGGAAGTTAATTTAAAAGACTCTTTAGAAGTCTGGGTAATTTCTATATAAGGAAAAAATAAACGTTGATCATCGAGCCTCTCTTTATTTCATAGAATGGCATCAGAGTAACAAATATGGAAATGCCTTTGGAGGAGAGTATGACTGTGGCTTGGCTTCTTTATTTTGCCACCACACATTTTTTTTTAAAAAAGCCGTATTCAGCAGAGCCTCCATTTAAACCCTCGTCACTAAATAAGGTTCGGTGTTGTGATTTCTAGATCCGGCTTGTGTCTCCACTCTGGCAAATGGGAGGCCATCCTTTCCTCATGGAATGTGGCCATCACCCAGAGCTAACCGCTGGCCCTTATGGCCTTCGAAAGGCAGAGACACACATCCCCCCCCTGCCCCCGCCCACAACCATCCCCCTAAGGTGTCCGGGGTCCCCTTGGGAGACCAGCACACAGGTGCAGGGAGGCCTAGAACGAAAGGTTTCTGCAGGAACACGGATGTGAAGCTTCCACAGAGATGGGCTGGGGTGGATACAGACAGGTATGATGAATCCAGAAGGTTCCACTGCATATGACTAGGCAGAAACATTTCTCAGTAGAGGAAGAACTCAGGGATCTTCTCCAGGAACAGGGAAGAACCCACCCCCGGGATAGCAGCATGTGTCCAAAGAGAGGCAGGTGAACTGGGCTGAGAGGACCAGCGGGCACACAGGTGTGGACAACTGGCATTCGGGGAGAATGTTTTATGCCAAGCCCACTAAGATGAGGTTCAAAGACACACACACACACACACACACACACACACACACACACCGTTTCCCTAATAGAAGCCAGTGCCCCACCCCCCTGGAGGCCAGAGAAGGACTAACAGGTAACTTTGCATCTGTTTGATGTTGGCTAAATCCACTTTTACTGCACCCCTACCCTCCACAGTTCATCGGCCGTCTCACACCTCTTACGACAGTTTCTGTGGGTCTAGTCCTCCGTGCAGCGTTGGGCCCAAGCAGAAGGCTGAGTCTCCACCTGTCCATCACAAAGAAGGGCCTGAAAGCTGGGCTCCCTCTTCGTCCCTCGTGGGGTCCCTCGCGTGGACATCCCATGGAAGGCCTGAGCAGCTATTTGTCCTGCAAGATTGTAGGAGGCATGGCTTTGGCCAACCTTTTTTATGCCCCCATTTTATTGGGAGCACTTACAGATATAATTAAAATAGTTCCATTAGATCGGCATGATTGCATAGCTGCTGCCACCACCGTTTTCTAAACACCTTCTTTCTTCTTGCCTTCTTTGATATCAGTTCCCTTTTACTCCCTTGCCCCACCATTCCCGCCAGGAACCCTTGTCCGTATATTAAATATTATTATTTTTATTTATTTTGCCGTATCTTACACCATCCAATGTGTTTGTTCATCTACCATCCTGTGATACGTTTCCCCTCAAGTGGGGTTATATAGATGGATTAGTTCAAGTAGACTAGAGAATTCGCTGATACTCGTATGTGTGAAAGAAAGAACTTTACATCAAAGAGAACAATGGTACACTAAGAAACATCCCAGTGCTCACTTCGGCAGCACATAGACTAAAACTGGAACGACACAGAGAAGATTAGCATGGCCCCTACGCAAGGATGACACGCAAACTCATGAAGCGTTCCAAAAAAAAAGAAAGAAAGCAAGAAAGAAAGAAAAAAGAAACATCCAGCCCAATACAGATCAAGTCCATAACTCTGATATTAGCCCATACATCAGATACCAGTCTATAAATGCCTCTTAGATTCATGCAGCCATACACTGATGCTGCATGCAGGAAGATAGAAAGTGGGTAGTGGCTGAGCCTCGGTGGCGTAGTGGTTGTGCGTGGGACTGCAGCCCACTGGGTTGGAGGTTCAAATCCAGCAGCAGCTCTCCAGGAGCAAGGCGGGGCCTCCTCCTCCTCCTACCACCAGAGGGCAGTGGTGCCCCCCCCCCCAAAAAAAGAAAGTCTTGTGAGTCCAGAGGCGGTGGAAGCATCTCAACTCTGGCGTGGGTCTCCGTGTGACTTCTCCAGCTCCAGGGCTCTGGCTTTATCCAGCTTTGTTATCAGGAACGTTCAGGAGAGAGTGTGCGTCCTGCCTCCAGGGAGGAAGAAAGGACTTCCCAGAATTCTCAGAAGGCCAGGCCCACACAGAGGCTTGTCTATGACCTGATTGACAGGCTTCGCTCAAGTTGACACAAGATGATATAATTGCCACAATAGTCATCATTGCCAGGGATTGATGGAACACATGAAAAAAAATAATAACTTATAAATTATCAAGGGATCATGGGGGGGGGGAGGAAGTGGGGGAATGGGCTGATTCCAAGGGCTCCAGTAGAAAGAAAATGTCTTGAAAATTAGGATGGCAACATGTGTACAAGTGTGCTTGACCCAATGGATGGATGGATGGATTGTGATAAGAGCTGTAAGAGCCACCCCAGAAATGATTAAAAATAAAGTAGAGGGCTGAGCCCCGGTGGCGTAGTGGTTGTGCGCGGGACTGGGGCCCCCTGGGACGGAGGTTCAATTCCAGCAGTGGGGCTGGGCCTCCTACTCCCACCACCGGAGAGCAGTGATGCCCCCCCCCAAAAAAAAGTAGAAAAAAAAAGTAGAAAAAAGTCATCATTGCTATCAGTTCTCCTTTCTTCCTTCCCTCTCTTTCTGTACCCTCAGGGAATCATTACTTCCATTACTATCTCTGAAAGGGTTATCTATCTTGGATTTCATGCACTGAACAATCTTAATTATACACACGAACGAACATATGCAGGCCCAACAAGATGAATGAGGTCAAACGAAGACCGTAACAGTAGGGGGCAGAAATACTAAAGAACCAGAGGATCGTGATGTGCCCCCTGGACCTATCAGCCCTCTGCGAGGCCAACAGGACTCTTCATCTCTTTCCAGAAATGGACCACCTCTTCCTCCCCCAGAGAGCTTGATCTCTCAGAGACTAAATTATACGGGCGAGTTTTGCTAAGGGATGGGCACGTCTTTCCCTTATGGCCCGTCGTGAGTGGGGAGGCATAGGAAGACTGACTTCTAGTAGTTCAGATGGGAGGGGCTTCGTGGACCCTACTCGGGGAGCCATGTTTGGGGAAGATTTCTGGGACAAACGTATGAGTAACACTACTTGGTATTTCAGCCCTCTAATGCAGGCATCGCTTATTTTTGGAAGTATACATCTGGGTGGAGTCAAAGAAATAGGATCTCTTGGGCTGTGAACCACAGGTGAGGCTCCCCGCCCCCAGGAAGCAATGTATGTGTTTGCAGCAGCTGTCAGTCAGTGTTCACCGAGGCTTTGCACTCTGGGACAGGCTCTGCTTATTCTGTCTGGTGCTAATGCCTCAAGGACTGGACCTATTCTTTTAAGAAAACTGTTCGCCAGCTTTGCTTACAGAACAGACCCTGCTGTTCTTTAGAATCTGTGGGTGTGGACATGCTGGCAGCGGACCAAGGTAGAATTTGTGCTGTTTCTGGGTGAAATGAACAGGCCACATTCAAAGCCCTCTGACCACTTCCTGCAATGAATCAGAGAGCGACGGGCCCAGGCCGCACACGGACGGGGTTCTTGGTCTGAGTGTTGGTTTGGGGCCCCTGGTTGCTCCCTCTCCTCCTTCTCTTGGTCTCTCGTCTCTTTCTGTTTAGCAGGATGAGGCGTTCGAGTGCCCCCGTAGGGGGTGACAGTCCCCGAAACCCCCAGAAGCAGTTCTGCTGTGCTCCGTGGCAGCGCCGTGAGTCAGAGTGAACTTGAAGGCAGTGAGGTGGGCGTTTTCCTTTGGAGCCTCATGTTTTGAATGCCCTTGTCCATCTCCTCCCTTCCAGGGTGGACACAATGCAGGTACAGACGACTGTCCCGCCCGGACCCTGAGCCTAGGGCTTGACTTCCTGGATTGGGCTGCTACCAACTTCCAGACAGATCCTTTCCCCCAGTCCGTGGCCCCCAGAGGGACCGCAAGAGTGCCACCCAAGTCAGCTCTCTGCCGCTCCTGGAAGATGACCTTCCCCTCAAGGGAGGGCATGGCAGGCGGGCCAGCCAGGGCCAGGGCCAGGAGCAGAGGGAACAATGGCAGGAGGGCAGCACGTGTGAAGGGTCCAGGCTCCCTAGCTTGTCCCTCGCCCCTTGGAGGTGAGTGTCTGCCCAGGGGCGCGAAAGGGTCCAACCGGAAAGATGTGCAGTCCTTTCTGTGTAAGAGAGTTACAGACTTCCCAGAGACTTAAAGACCCGACGTGTTCCGTCTCTGACTGCTTTCTTGATCCTGCTGTCAGGAGAGGCAGGCGGCTCTCTCTCTCTCTCTCTCTCTCTCTCTCTCTCTCTCTCTCTCTCTCTCTCCAATTCCTTCTCCACTTCCTTCTCCCAGCTCCTTTTTACCCTCACCTCCTGGTTCTCAGCCATAAAGTTGCTCTCTGCAAAAGGCGGGCAGTAGCAGCAACCAGGGAAGACCCCATAACTCCGTCTTCACCGTACTCTGGTGTGGCCTGCTAGAGAGTCTGTACTCAAAGCAGCTTCTCTCTTTTTCTGTGCGACTGGGGTTCCTGTAGCCTCTATACCTTCTAGGCTAGCTGTCTGCTTTACTGTCACTGGACTCCAATCTCCCTTAACTCCCCGATCCCTTTTATCTCGTGCCCTTTGATTTCTGTAACTCCCATTTCCCCTAAGTGAAACGTACCGAGTGCTCATCGCCTCGCTTGTCTCTAGAACCTTACCGTGTGAATGGGGAACAAGTTGAAGTGTGCGGTCAGGACTACCTGGAGGTCCGGCACCCGCTGTGGGCTTCCCCTTGGGGTACTGGTGCTCACGGCTGATCTGCCAGCCCTATTGGGGTGCCCTTCGGGATGACTTCTGGGCACCCCCTGAGGCCTCCCGCAGAGACAAGGGATGTCTACCCATCCCCTGGGATGGGTCCCTCTGCCCTGGGCTCACTCTTCAGCCCACTAAGACTTATTCTCCTCTCTTACGATTTTTTTTGGGGGGGACATCACTGCCCTCTGGTGGTCGTGAGCGCTACCTGGTGCTGCTCCTGAGAGCCGCCGCTGGATTTGAACCTCCAAGCCCGCGGGCCGCAGTCCCGCACTCAACCACTTACGCCACCGGGGCTCAGTCCTTCTGTAATGATTTTGGCTGATCTTCCCAATAAATTCTCAATTTTTAAAAAAGTGTTCAAAAGGAAAGGAGGTGCAATTAAGGGGCGTGGATGAGAGATACACCCCACCCCACGATGCCTGGCATTGACCTTTGAGTGTGGCCGGGTGACAAAGTTAGTTAGTTAAAAGGGGAGGCGTGCTGTGAGGGGAACAGAGTCTGCCATCAGCCGTGTAAAGTCTTGTTTCCAGCCTGGGGGGCTCACTCAGCCCAGCCGAGTCTCGTCTACACCATTGGGCAGATGTGACCCGTAAGGGCACTGGATTCAACGCTTTTCTGGTGTCTGGTCTGAATACCTTCTCCCAGGGATGGCAAGGACAGAGAGAGGAGAGGCTGAAGCGTGTGGTTCTTCCCAGTAGCCATTCTCTTCTCAGTCACCCCACCACTCACGCGGGACGTAGAGCCAGGCAGGGCTTCCGAGGAGCTAACTCAGGGCACTTCCCATCCTGCCTCTCTCCACCGTGGCCTGGCCGTCGTCCACGCCATCGCTGTGCAGCGTGGTTGCCTAGCTCTGAGCCGGCCGCCCCGCCTCCAGCCTCAGCAGCCAGCATGATCCCTTAACACAGAAGCCTCGCCACGTCTCTGCTTCCCACTGAGTCAAGTCGGTTCGGTTCGGAGCAGCCCTGTGGGTTTCCGAGGCTGTAAATCTGTAAGGGAGCAGAAACCTCGAGCTTTCTCCCACAGAGCACTGGGGTGAACGGCTGACGTGGCCACATGTAACCTACGGTGCCACCAGCTTAACCAGCTTAACACCCCCGAAAGCAGCCCTTCTCAACCCGTGAGTCTCGACTCCTTTTGGGGGTCGAACGACCCTCTCCCAGGGGTCCCCTAAGGCCATCAGAAAACACCTATTTCCAATGGTCTTCGGAACCGAGACACCACTTCTCTATCCATCTCCCGGTGAGTCCACTCATGTGCAGAGGCGCCCACCCACCAGTACCCGGTGTGGGGACTTCCCCATGCTCCACCACGCTTCAAGACCACATTTCATTGATTTGTCACTAGGATAAAGGGACCAGATTTTAAGCGGGACACCATTGACCAGGGGGAGGAGGGGTCTTGATTAAAAGTTTAGTCTAGATGGAACAACAAAAATGTTCCTAGACTGAGCCCCGGTGGCGTAGTGGTTGTGTGCGGGACTGTGGCCCACTCAAATCCAGCAGCAGCTCTCCAGGAGCAAGGCTGGGCTTCACACTCCCATCAGGGCAGTGATGCCACAGAAAAAAAAAAAAAAAAGAACGACCTCTTGATTGTATGGGGCATCACGATGCTTCGATGATGTTCAGTTTGTAACCATGAATGTACATCCTGCCCAGCAGATAGTGACATGACGATTCCTCACAGTAGCAAAATGCCAGTGATGAAATAGCGATGAAAATAATCTTATGGTTGGGGGGTCACCCCCACCACAGGAGGCACTATATGCAAGGGTCGTGGCATGAGGAAGGTGGAGAACCGTTGGGCTTGCGTTCCACAGAGAGGGACAAACCCAAAGGTTCTGTGACCTTTCCTTTGCGCCCTCCCCTCCGTCCCTTGCTCCAGCAGCTCCTCCGCTCCTGCCCTGGGGCCTGTGGGCTTGCTCTTCTCTGATCCCCACAATACCCGTGCCTCGTCATGGTTCAAGTTCAGGGGAGAGATTTACCAAGCTCTGGACACAGACCCTGAAATACACACACACACATACACACGTGTGTATATGTATATATGTGTGCACATCTATGTATATATAATTTTATTTTTTTGTATATATAATTTTTCTTAGGGGCTCTTATAGCTCTTATAACAGTCCATATATCAGTTGTATCAAGCACACTTGTACATAGGTTGCCATCATCGTTTGCAAAACATTTTCCACTTGAGCCCTTGGTGTCAGCTCCTTTCCACCCCCTCTCTCCCCACCTCCCACCCTCATGAACCCTGAATAATTGATAAATTATCATTATTTTCATACCTTGCACCGTTTGCTGTCTCTCTTCACCCACATCTGTGGTTCATCCCCCTGGGGAGAGGGCTTGCTATGCATCGATCATTGTCACTTCTCCCCCCTACCAACCCCTACCCTCATGGTATGGATACTGCCATTACTGTTGCTGGTGGGGGGTGGGGGTGGGGGCAGGATATCTGTCCTGGATTCAGTGAGCTCTTACCTGTCCCCGTGCACATATGGACGTTGTAAGGTAGAACTGGGGGTCACGACAGTGGGGGCAGGAAACATTAAAGAACTAGAAGACTGTCCTGTGCTTCCTTCCTTGTGAGGGGATGGCCAATCATCTACAGGTGGGCTTTGGGTCTCCACTCCAACCCCACTCGTTCAAACTGGTGTGATTGTTTTGGGTCTTAATCCGTCAACATCTGTGCTCACACAGACCGCTGTGCTGCTTCCTTGTGGGTTCTGTTGCTTCCCTGCTGGATGGCTGCTTGTTTCACTTCAAGCCTTCAAGACCCCAGACACTGTAGCTTTTAAAGTCTGGGCACCATCAGCTTTCTCCACCACATTGGCTCATGCACCGGCTTTGTCTTCAGTGATGGTGTTGGGAAAGGGAGCATCCCAGAATGCCAGGTTATTAGCACAAAGTGTTCTTACATTGAGAGAGACCTTGAGGAGAGGCCCAGTGTCCACCTGCTACCTTAATACTTAACATATAAACATATCTACATAGACCTATCTCCCTCTCCTTACATAGTCACACGTTGACGTATGTGCACCCTCTATTTAGACCTCTATGGATGTCTTTTGCCTCCTAGTTCTTTCCTGTTTCCTTTTACTTTGCTCCTGTCCCACTGTCACGTTCCACCTTCACTGGGCTCTCAGTCATTCTTCTCCGCCACATTGCACTTGATCCAACCCCACCAGGCATTCCAGGTCCTCCATCTATTTTAGATGGCCCCTAGTACCTTCGTCCCTGGGTTTGTTGGCTCCCCCTCCCTCCCCGTCCCCCCATCTCCTCTCCTGGGAACGTTGGCCCCCTGGTTGACTCCTTGAGATTGTTTACCCTGCCGATCTCCGAGAGAGACACCAGCATCACCTCTGAAGGAGGGCTGTGGCTTGAGTTTGGACAGCTGATGGATCACACGTTGGAGGGGGCGGGGGGGGGGGGCCGTCGGGGCCGGTGTCTAGTCACTCGGATTGAGAACTCAAGCGAAGTGGGTCAGGGGGGGAACTCCGCGCGGCACCTGACCCCCACCTCCACCCCTGTGACCTTTCCCGTCTCCCCCGGAGGCCCCGACGCCCCACTTCTCAAAGAGCCGCCCCGACTGGCCAGCAGCGCAGCGCGCAGCGGAGCAGCGGCGCAGAGCCGGCTCCAGGGTCCTTTAAGCGGCGAGCCCCGCCCCGGCCCCGCCCCCGGCCCCGCCCCGGCCCCGCCCCGCCTCTGCTGGGAAGTGATCCCTGCGCAGCTGCCCCGAGAGTTTCCAGTTCGCTTCGCTGCGCCCGGTGCGTCCGCGGGGTCTCTGCACGCGGCTGCTGCGCCCCCCCCCACCCCCGAGCCCCCACCCGGTGCGGGGCCCGCGCCCTCGAGGACCGGCCCCTGCCCGCGCTGAGCGACCCACGGGACCTTGCTTCTGCCGGGGCAGGTGAGCGCGCCCGGAACCGGAGGGGGCCGGAGGGCCCTGGAGGCTTGGCCCGGCAGGGAGGGCCGGCTGCCCTTCGGGGAACCCTCCGGGCTTTGGAGGGGAAGGCAGAGCCGCTCATCAGCCTCGCCGCCCCGGAAATCGGTGACCTCAAGCGCCCTCGTGCCAAGGGAAGGGGGTACCAGGCCCAGTCGGACGCCCGTCCCGTCCCGGAGCCAGCCGGGTGCCTATGCCTGCCTTCCCCAGAGGACCCGGGCCCTCACCTGCCCTCTGGGAGACCCCTCAGCTGCGCCCAATGTGGAGGGCGGCCCCAACCCTCCCCGTGCCACCTGTGGGCCGATCCACGGAGACCTTATTAGCGAAGTGATTTGGAGGTAGGCGGGGCTTCCGGAAGGATCCCTGGTACCGAGTGCTTTGGTGTGGGTCCCTGGATCCCAAGGTCAGCGGTTTGAAACCACCAGCTGTTCCCAGGGAGAAAGACGGGGGCTTTACACGCATGAAGGGAGTTGTGTCTGTCTTCACCCGGGCAGTTTTACCCACTCCTGGGGGGAGGGCGGGGGGGGGTCACTGTCGGTTGGCCTCGACTCAGCGGCGGTGAGTTTAGTTTTTGTTTTTCATTGCCTTCTAGGGGGCTTAAAGGTTTGGTGGACAGGCGCGTCTCCCCTTGGCAGAGGAAGGAAACCCCCCCTGGGATCCGACGCTTGGGTGGGAAACACTAGGGGGAGGGGGCTGTGAGCCGGTGGAGGCCAGTGACCTCTGCCCACTGTCCGAGTGGGCCCCTGGGTCATGAAGGAAAAGCTGGCGCTGACGTGGGTGGCTCTTCCGGAAACGCCTGCCTGTCTCCACCCTTGGCATGCAGGCCTATGGTCTGGCTCTCTCTCACCATGGATGGTCAGTGGGACCACCCTGAGTTGAGGCCCTTCGCCAGGTTAATTCCAGGTGCCTGGACGTCCTGTCCAGGTGCTGCTGCTCGGGGACAGGGGACTTTGAACGAGGATGGCACTGCCTCTTGGGGCCCCGCCCTTCCCCACCCAGCTCTTGGAAAGGACCTTTCCGTTGTTAACTGGCAAAGCTAAACTCCCTCCTTGAGTAGGGGCAGAGGTGCTCCTGCACTTCGGGGGTAGTTCTGGTTCCTTCCCGAGCTCTTGAGGTCCAGGGCAAGTCCCTTCTCATTCCAGGCTCGGGTGAAGGTTAAAGGGAGCTCTGGGGGCACACTGGGCACACCTCCCTGCCAACCAAAGTCCTTCAGTGGCTTCCTGGGAAGAAGGCGTGGCTGGCTGGGTACAGTCACCACCTTTGGAAACCCCGGGGTTGGGGGAGGGGGAGTCCTTTTCCCATCTCGAGGGTGGTTCTGAGTCAGAATCCACTCCAGGCCAGGGTTTGGTTTCAGGGAGCGCCTGGGCCCCTTTGTGCAAAATCAGGGCACACTTAGAGAATACTCACAGGCCCGTGCCTGCAGGCTCCCCTTGAGTCTGAAGGAACTCGCGGGCATCCAGGT
This sequence comes from Nesogale talazaci, assembly GCA_004026705.1. Classification (NCBI taxonomy): domain Eukaryota; kingdom Metazoa; phylum Chordata; class Mammalia; order Afrosoricida; family Tenrecidae; genus Nesogale; species Nesogale talazaci. The sequence goes on along the minus strand of PVJH01036897.1, from coordinate 1,099 downwards.
TGGGCTTCCTGGTTTTGTGGGGATCACTGAATGGATGAAAATGTCTGACCCAAGCTGAGCCCCGGTGGCGCAGTGGTTGTGTGCGGGACTGCGGCCCACAGGGTTGACGATTCAAATCCAGCTGCAGCTCTCCAGGAGCAAGGCTGGGCTTCCCACTCCCACCAGGGCAGTGATGAAAAAAAAAAAGTATCTGACACAAATTAAGTTCTTCGTCGGTGGTAGCTCTTTAGGGTGTCATGTGACACACCCCCCCCAAAAAAATAATACCTAAAGGACTAAAATTCAGAGTCCCGTGGGGTTGGGACCATGCCTGGGAACCTGAGGATTAGCAGCCCCAGTGGAGACTGGGATTGGGTGAGACTGCAGACACTTGGTCCCCCGTGTTTCTCACCTGGCAACCAAAGGCTGCTCTGGTTACTGACACCTGGGCAGGGGTGAGTTAGAGACTCGTGCACACTCTGTGGTGGATTGAATTGGGTGTCCCACCTACCCCCAAATCCTAACCTCTGGCCTTAGGGAGGAGTACTTGATAGCATTGTGATTCCTCCTCGAGTTGGGCTGCGATTCACAAGGTCCGAAGTTCAAAACCTGCCACTCCAGGGGAGAAGACAGGCCTTTCTACTCTAAAGCGTTCGAGTCTCGGGAAGCCAGGGGGTCACTTCTTCCACCCTGCCCTGTAGCGTGGCCAGGGGCCCGCCTGGACGCAGTAACAGTGAGTTTGGTGGGGTGTGGAAAGCGGGGGTTGAGCACGGAGATCACCAAGAAACCAGGAAGCAGCTAGAATAAAGCGACCAGACGTCCCGCGGCGTTTTAAAATTAAAATAAATATCTTACAGTGCTATTTTTTGCAGTCTATGAAGATTTTTGTTGCTCCATATAGACCAGATTTTTAGTCAAATCACCCCCACCCCCCACCCCCAGTCAGTGGTGTCTCGCTTAAAATCTGGTCACTTTAGGCTAGTACCTTCCTCTCAGCCCAGAGAGAGTCTTGCCCTGGGAGCTGGCCCTCCAGCCCCCCGACGGCGAGGAGATGGCATTTCTGCACGTGCTGTTTCAGCAAGGGCATTGCTCGATAACCCAGGCGCCTTGCCAGCAAGGC
>PVJH01036896.1:0-18414 GCA_004026705.1 Nesogale talazaci | reverse complement strand
CTGCTGTTAGGTTGCTTCTGACTCAGCGCTACCCTACAGGACAAAGTAAAACTGTTACTATGCATTTCCAAGATTGTAACTCTTTTTTGGGGGGCATCACTGCCCTCTGGTGGTGGGAATAGGAGGTCCAACCCTTGCTCCTGTGGGGCCTCGGCTGGAATTGAACCTCCATCCCAGTGGGCCACAGTCCCGCACACAACCACTACGCCACCGGGGCTCAGCCCTCTAAGATGGTAACTCTTTATGGGAATAGAAAGCCTCTTTTTCCTTCCAAGGAGTAGCTGGTGGTTTCAAACTGCTGACCTTGAGGTGAGCAGCCCAACCTATAAGCCACTGCAGCACCAGGGCTCCTCTTAGTCCTCTAGAACAATTGGAATCTAACAGAGCAGGGGTGGGGCGGGATGAGAGAAGAGCTGCAACATGCGTGCAAACCCAGCACTACAGAGAACCCGTGGGGGGTGCCATCACATTTGTACACGTGCAGAGCACTTCTTCTCATTTAACTCTGGCCAATTTTTAAGGAAAAGTGAATGTGACCAGAGTAGGGAAGAGGACAATGCGGGTCTGGACAAGCGGAGTTGTGGAAAGCTGAATGACGCCTCCCAAGATCCATCCAGGTCCTCAAGCCTGGGAACTGTGGAAGACACTGTCATAGGGGGTGCACGAGACTTGGCAGGTGAGACTGAAGGAGACTGAGATGGAGAAGAGGTCCCGGAATCACCTCGGTGGCCCAGTGTACTCAAAAGATCTTCATAAGAGGGAGCAGGAGGGCCAAAGGTTAAAAGAAAGGTTGACAGAATTTAAGAGGCCGAGCCAGGCTAGTCATCACCAGAGGCCAAGGCGGGGCAGGACACATCCTATTCTGAAGCCCCTGAAGGAAGGAGGCTTGCCGGCACCTTGTTTTGTCCCTCTGACCTCTAGAACTGGAGAACATACATTTGTGTCGCCTGAAGTCACCGAGCTTGTGTTGTTGCCGCAGCCACAGGAAAATTATAGAGCTATTTGGAAATATCTTGTTGTAAGTGGTTGTTCTAGTTAGGTGCATTAAGTCTTATTTGGAGATGGGCTCCCAGTTCTGCCTTCCATAAATACAGTTTCTTGGTAATATTATTAATTCTTCAACTGTCCTTCCAGTTTGTTTACTGTCTCCATTGCGTGGGAGAAAGATGGGTATTTTTAGTCCTATAAACTATTGGAGTGTTGGAAACTCCGAGGGGCAGTTCTACCCTGTCCTAGGGGGGTCAGCGTGAGGTGGCATTGATTTGATGCCAGGGAGTTTGCGTTGCTGAGTTTGGTCCTCATTTCTGCTCTCTCTGCTCTGCACAGGGTGCATTTCACTGATAAGCCAGCAGGGAGGGACTCTCGCCCTTTCTATCCGTGAGTGCTGCTTACCTTTGGCTCATTTGCTGCCCCCGCCCGCCCACCACCCCCTCCTGACCTGAGTTTTTGGAGTGCTCACTTTAAGGAATGCAATCAGTCAGTTTATGGAGGAATGTGGACTCATCATGCTCATTTGTTTTTCAGAAACATTTCTGTAAAAGCTAATCTTCTGTTAATACTCTGTTCTGTTCTGGCCGCCAATGCATTTCATTTATTTATTTTTAAAGAATATCTCTGTAGGCAGGCTGTGCCAGTTTCTTTTTTATTCTTCGTTACTTAATGAGTTGAGTTATAATGAACCTGGGGTAGCATTTCAGGCTTGCAATTTTCCACAACTGGAAGGCTTTCTTTTCATCGGTTACGACAGAGACAAACTCCTTCCTGTAAGCATGAAAGAAGCCAGTCAGAGGCACTGCTACCACCCCCCGCTCACTTGCCTTTTTGACACCCTGTTTCCAGCCACGGGGAGAGCTTTCAACCTGCGGGTGTCTCTCTCACCAGCCCCCATCCCCCCGAAGGGCACACAGGTGGGCATTGTCTGAAGACTCCTACTGCCACTTGCTCTCTCCCTGGCTTCCACCCCTTCCTCCGCCATCACCCACCCATCACAAACACTTTGGGGTATAGATCCTATTTCCACCAAAAATGGAGTTTACAGTTGTTAGTCTCCTCCCCTCCTGCCCCTTTCCTAGTTGGTGAAGGGGGAGATGGTGTCCATACTGAAGGATTTCTTCGGTCAGAGAGTGTCTTGACCAGAGCTCTATTCTCTTGGTTGCAACATGGACAATGTGAGGCAGCAAATCAAGTCACAATTCCTGGAGGCCTTGCAGTGGTGAGTCCAGAGGGACCAGGAGGAGTAGAAGTGACAGAGGAGGTGAAGACAAAGTTACCCAGAATCCACAAGCATTCGCTTGGGCAAGGTAAGGACGAAGGAGGCGAAGGCTAGAGAAAGGGGCGAAGTGTGGTGAATACCACCAGCACTGGGGCAATTGGCTAGGGAGAAGCTTGTGGGGGATAAGAAAAGGAACCTGATAGAATTTGAGGTGCCTGTTGACTTTAAAGGGAGTGGTCCAGCAGGACATTTGAAATGGGGAGGGCTGGTCTGAAAGTCTTTAACACAGACGTGACCATTGAAGCCCTGGTTCTTGGCCTCTGGGGCAAGGCCAGGGTGCAGAGTGCCCCATGAAGGAGACAAGGGGATGGATGGTCAGGAAAACCTAGTGTCCAGCCCCTCTTACACTGAGGAACGGGAAAAGGAAATACAATGACCACCATCCATTGCAAGCCGGCTTACTGGCAGCCATTTACCTATCAGGCAGTTTCCTGACAGGAAACTGGTGTTTCTAGGGTTTGTATGCTGTGACGAGCCCTGGTGCCGTAGTGAATGATTCATTAGACTGCTAACCACAAGGTCAGCGGATTGAGCTTATGCATTGGGATGGTAATCGCAAGGTCAGCATTTCAAACCCACTTGGTGTCTGAGAAAGATGACACTCTGTGTCCATAAAAATGGGTACACTCAGAAACCCATCCAGGCAGTTCTAGGCTGTCCACGGGGAAGGTGAGCATCAGGATTGCACCCCTGACCCCGAGGCTGAGGCGGTGGACAGGAGAAAGATGAGCCGGTCTGCTGCCAGGACGCACAGCGGCAGGAGTCAAACGGGGTGGCTCCACTCTGTCTCAGAGCGCTGTTGTAGGTCAGAGTTCACTCACCCCCATTGGCCTTTCGTTTGTTTATTGTCATTGCTATTTGTTCTACCTCTCTGCAGGTTGCAAGGCGCACGTAGAAAGAGCTACAGAGAGACACACTACAGTGGAGTCCATTGCGAATCACAGCAGCTTTACAGGACAGAGAAGAACTGGCCCACAGGGCTTTTGAGATTGTCAGTCTTTCCAGGGTGGACGGTTTCCTCTTTCCCCACGGAACAACGATCCAGGGCTCCGTGGGTTGCAGTAAGCAGTGGGTCAACTCTGCAGCATCGGACACTGTGAAGCACAGCCATGGGTCAGTGCATTGTCTACAGCACTCAGAGGGGCTCATTTCATTTCACCCCGAGTGCTGCTGATCATTCACCGAGTGGTCAGTGGAGGCTGTTGAACGCAGGCCGCTGTCCTGCACTCAACCACTTAGGCCACCGGGGCTCAGCCCGAGGAGCAATTTTTTTTTAAAGTGGAGTTTTGAAACGCTCGGTGTTCTTCCCTAAAGGAATTTGTCTGGATGAAATCTCCTTCCTAGGGATTGGATTCATTTTCATCCATTTACTTGGTTTGCATGTATTGAAGAGCTGAACGTGAGATCCCATCTATCCATCCATCGATCCATCGATCCATCCATCCATCCATCCATCCATCCATCCATCCATCCATCCATGTGAAGAGATTGGAACATCCCTCTGGTGGAGGGATTCCCTGCAACCTTGGTTGCTAGGATACATTTCCATGGGCTTTCCCGAGTAGAGAGGCTGCTGCTCTGGGACCTTTCTTAGGAATGGGAAAGGAAGCCTCAGAGGAAAACCAAATGACATGCCAAGATACGCACAAAAGAAAAGATGAAGCTGTGCAGAATTAATTATGCTTGCTCTATTTTCTCACCCCGAGATAACCATCATTTGTTTCCTCTTGGTAAGATAACTTGAGCTAGATTCTCCATGGAAAGTGAAAAGGAATTGGGGAGGGGGCGGGCGGGATGGGATTGCCTTTAGTAGAAGGAACTCTGATCTGGGCTTTATAGGACAAGCAAAAGAGGCCGTGAAAGGAGCTCTTTGTGGGAAGATGGGCTTTTTCACTATTGGCTTCTCTTTACTGTTGTTCGCTGTCTTGCAGTTGACCCTGACTCATGGTGACTCTGTGCGGCTTTCAAGACTGGGACCTTTGGGACAGAGATCACCAGGCTTTACTTGTCCTTCTAAGGTACCTCTGGGTGGGTTTGAACTAACAGCCTTCCATATGCAGTTTAATGCTTCCCCTATTAGATCAGGGGCTCATATAGTCCCGTTTAATAAGCTCAAGACAACTAACATGCCGTTCATGCTTAGCTTATGTCAGACCCTCTCTCCAAGTGTTAAAACATTCAACTCTTACAACAGCCTCTGAGGCACCATCATCCTCTTTTGCAGGTAGTGGAGCAATACAAGTTTGCCCAAGATCAAGTGGCCAGAACGTGCCAAGGATTCAAACCAAGGCAATCTAGTGTCAGAGCCGAAATTCTCGATGTCAAATTCACTTTACTGCCTCTGAGGTGGAGAAGGAAGTGTGAAGTCACTGCCATGGAGTCAATACCGACCTGACTCACAGCCAGACTCTAGAGAACAGGGTAGAACTGCTTTGGGGGCTGCCTAGATGTTAACTCTTTTTTGGAGTAGAAAGCCTCATCTACCTCGTGAGGATTGGTTGGTGGTTTTGAACTACTGGCCTTGAAGTTAGCAGCTCAACCAGTAACCATTTTGCTACCATGGCTCCTTTATGATACATTTAATTGAGTTCCCTCCAGTTCTGGAGGAACACTGGGGAACACTGGCCAACACTGGGGAAACAAGGCTGGAACAGACTCTTCTTCTTGGGCTTTCTCTTGGGCTCTATTAATGAGTGTCTGCTTTAGACAGCTCCCTGAAGGCTAATTAAGAGTCTATGCCAGTTTCTGAAGTGATTGAAACCAAACCCATTGCGGTCAAGTGAATTCCATCTCACAGTGAGTCTGTAGGATGGAGGGATTCCAAGGCTGTGGTTAGTTCATGGACTAAGTGGTACCCCACTCCATGGGGGAACTCCATCATCTTCAGTCTCCTTTGGGTGGGTTCTGAACCGAACCCCATCATACCTGTCCCCCTTCTCCAGGACCATTCTTTCTCCACCCCTTCCTGCTGAACTAAAATGACCAGATTTTAAGCAGGACATAATTGACCAGGGGCTGGGGGTGGGGTGCGTTCTTGATTAAAAATTTTGACTTTATGGAGCAACAAAAATGGTCATAGAAAGCAAAAATAGTATTGTGACATATTTATTTTAATTTAAAATAATTTAAAAGCTGCTGGATGTTGTTAAATTGTTAAAAAGCGGGACGTCTGGTCACCTTTGAAACATACCGCTACCACCACCAAAACAGCAACAACAACAACATAGTTGTTTCAGAGTAGAACTGCTGTTCATGGAGCCTTAGTAGGCATTGGCTTTCAGAGTTTCCACTTTAAGCAGTTATGTTCTAAAGACAAATATTTTTTAAACTGGGAACTAAGTGCTTCACTTGGTCCCAGGAAGCAAAGGTGCCATGCCGTTGGCTCGTGTCCTTTGAGTATGTTGCCAGGAAAGACCAGTTCTCGGATAAGGATGTCACACTTAGTAAAGTAGAAGGGCAGTGGTAGATGAACACCGCGATTGAGGCTTCAATGATGGGCTCCAACATGACAGTTGTCGTCATGAGGATGGCACAGGAATGGGCCGTGTCGCCATCTGCCGAAACATGGGTCCCTGTGACTCAGACCCACTTGACAACGCTTAGCGGTGGCACTGAATGAGGTGTTACACGTTTTAGAAAAATGTCCTCCACAATTGCATTTATTCTCTTTTATTCTTCTTGAAAATTTTCAGTGCATTAAAATACAATGCGGTTCAAAGATATCATGTACCAAGACATCCTAGAGAGGTTCTATCTATTGGATAAAATGATGTGGACCCGTATGGTCACAGTGAACTGAACTCTTTTTGGATGATATTATGCCCTGCTTATGTGGAGGATGAACTCACAGTCAAACAAGTCTTACCAAGATTTTAAGTAAATGAATATGATCTTCTTTAAAGTACCCTCCCCTCAATCTCCTATTGTCCCCATAGAGTAATTGGAACACTCCTGCTTTTGTATTTTTCTAGGTTACTTATTAGACATAATAGCTCTTATTTGTACAGAGCATTTTGGACTGGAATGGCCTGTTTCAAATGCTGCCTGCATCATACAATGTCCTCAGGACTCAGGCATGAACATTTGCTTTCATTTGAGCCTTTATAATAGTTTAAAATACACTATGGCTTGTACTTCTGTTTATTTTAAGGTTGTTTCACTGGTGTTTGAACACTTGGCCACATTCAAGATAATGTCTTGTACACAGTGGGTGGAGGAGGCCTGGTGGCACAGGACTTAGGCACTCGTTTGCTCATGGGCGAGTCAGTGGTTTAGGTCCACTGTCTCTTAGTGGGAGAAAGATACGGTGGCGCGTAAGCCACCATATGGTATGGCCTGAGAACTCACTGGGCCACATCTACTCTAGTTGACCAGGCCTCTCTGAGGTGGAATCAATTTGATGACAACAGGGAGTTCCTTATGGTAATTGATGTCCAGTATGACGGAGCCCTGGTGGGTGGGGGGTTAGGTGTCGGGTAACCATAATGTCAACAGTTTATGTCCACTGCATGAGAACCAGGACACTCTCTGTTCTCACAGAGTTACAGCCTCTGTGAAACTGGAGGTAGGGTCCCTTTTAGTTGAAACGGACGCACTGGCAGTGGTTATTGTGACTGCTGTGGGCTAAGCCGGCTCCATGGTAGAAGTCTCACCTGTTGTGTGGGAAATCCAGGTTTGCTGAAAGGAAGGAGCCCTGGTGCCAGAGTGGACAATGCGCTCAGCTGTTAACCATGGTTCGGTGGTTCGAACTCACCAGCGGTGCTATAGAAGAAAGATGAGACCACCTGCTCTCATAAAGTGTGAGTTGTGGACACTCCAAGGGGGCAGTTCTACCAGTGTACAGGGTTCTGACGCGCTGGAATTGACTCAATGGTGGTGAGTGTGATGGTGTTGGACAGGCTTCAGAGCAGCTTCTAAACTCAGATTTATGGATCACATGGGCCGGATTCCACTGAGCACAGGCTCAGCGCGGCTACCAGGAACAGTGAGATCGACAACCCCAATACTGTGAGGTCTGGTGTCTCAGGTTTCTCAGAGAACTGAGCGAGATGGAAGCAGTTGCCTGGCTCCATTCTGTGAGTTTCCCGTGAATAGATGGCAGGGGAGTGGCAAGTGTAAACACGATGTTCTTTGGGTATTTTCTCTTTGGAGGATCAAATATTAGTGATTACGTTCTTCCAGTCTCCTGCCTGGAGGACAAAGATAACCCATTCGCCAGTATTTGAGGAGCCAAGTGGAGGGAGCGGGCTGGCTCTTAGCATGCGCTCTGCAATAACTTGTTTAATCCCCCAACTTCAGAACTGCAATCTGGCCTTTCCCGTGTGCCTGTTGGCCTCTAGTCCAGAGAATCCTGTTTATCCTCTTTGGAGAGTAAGTCTTTACTTTGTAGTTGGAGAGGGTCTTGGAGGTTAAAGGAGATATGATATTCTCGCTGCTCATAAAAAAGACCTTCAACAAATTCTTGTACATTTGGCTTCTTTTTATCCCCATTTTATCAAATCCTGGGTGCACCAATTTGTGAGTTTGGGGGCTTTGTTGTGACCTTGGCCTACTGTTCTCCTAGGTTCCTCTTCTGATTCAGCTCTCATTATGGAAGCGTAGTTCTAAAGCCTCTTTCTGCAAAGGAGACTGGCACATGTCGTCTTCCAGAAAGCACATTCAAGTGAGAGACTTCAGTGTGGTGAAGACAAAGTGTCCCACATGAATACAAAGTTTTCAAAATATCCACAATGGTAGTAAGAACCCCTTATTTTACGGAGGACAGTCCTCCTCTTACACACACACACCTGGGGTTACCAAGAGTCAGAATTGACTTGATGTCGGTCAGTTTACTTTGAGGTTTCCTTTTGTTTTAGAGGAGGGAGCCTTAGGGGGTAACGGACACACTGGGCAAAGTGGGCAGTTGGACCCCACCAGCTGATCCACTGCAGAAAGAGGAGGCTTCCTGCAGTCTTGGAAACACAGTTCTATTCTGCCCAATACTGTTCAGAGTCAGGATCAACTCAGGGGCAGTGAGTGTGTAAGGGAAGTTCAGAGGAGAATCACAGTAGATTCTGGGGTTCAATAACCACATGACCTAGTAGTCTTTGTGTATGTTTTTATGTACCAAGGACATGGATTACCATGCAAGGGTAATTTGGTCATCACTGATCATCAGAGACATGCCGGAGTGGGACAGGCTTCAATATCTGATCCTGGCCACACAAGCCTCTGATTCTGAAGTCAGATGGCCTGAGTCCATCATGCACTTGCTATGTGATTTCGCCTCACTGTGCCCTGTAAAACTTAGCTGGTCAGGTCAATTGCCTTGCTATCTCAGTTTCCTCAGTTGTGAAATTAATGATAACAAAAATACCTTATTCATGACAATAGCTTGAAGATTCAATTACTAGTACCTATAGACATAGCCTATGTTAGATTTTGCTTTTGTGTTTCATTGTTAGTGTTGCTACAGTTTCTATAATCTATATTAATGGAGACAACTCAGTTTTGAATCATGCTGCATGATTGTGCAATTCAGATAAGACAACACTCAATGCACAGATGAGGCTGATTCATTGTTTTAAAGAAAATCCAGGGAGCAAAAAAATTGTGATTCTGCAACCTTGCTGGGATGTCCACAGGGATGGCTTATTCACAAGCTGAGAGTCGCTTTGAAGCTTTGGGTTTGCAATTAGTCCAACATGCAGAACCCCGAGCTCATTTCTTGCTCAGGGGTCAATTTTCAGTAATGAGCAAGTCACAGAGTGGAAGGATTCTTGCCTCTAAGAAGCAAGGGCCAGGCACCCCCACAACCCATCCTCAGGACTGTCAGCATACAACAGGAACAGGGTCCTGAAGACCTCCATTCTAGTTCTTTCTACAAACACCAGGAAAAGTGTCTCAGTTTCCTTGTTAAAAAAAAAACAAAAAGAGGAGGTTGGATTATGATCTTCATGGCCCCGTCTGGCTTTTAGAAAGTACAGTGTGAAAAATAACTCAATCAAAAGGTACAGTAGGGCAGACTTTACACAGAACCCTGAATATCTGTTAGGAAGGGCTTGGCCAAGGTACAGACTCAGGGGCTCTGGTGTTCACCGACTTCACAAGTTCTGGAACCTGAATGCCTGGCCTTTACTGCTATTGGTGATGGCCCCGGAGCAAAAATTCAGTATTAAATGATGAAAGGTTTGTGTTCAAGCTCTGTTCTCTCCCCTACTACCTATATTGAAAGGTGCTGAAAGACAAACTCTTCTGAAGGTGACCTGAACTCCGCTTAGGGGGAGATGGACTTTGATTGCCAAAATGTCTTGAAAAGGACACAGAAGCTTCTGCCAGGGACACAGAAGCTGCTGAGAGCAGGAGACCAGGAATTAGTGAACAGGGGCTGACTGTTCAGTCTAAGAGGAGAAACGGTGTTTCTTCTTCTTTTGAGACATACTCTGGCCACTGCATTGGATGGAAGCGTGGGCACTGCTGCTCTCCTCACTCAGATGCCGTGTATGTAACTCAGACCCTCTGGCCCTGGGTCAGCCTGCTCTGGGGGGTTTAAGAACTGTTATTACATGGAGACGTCTGGAGCAACAGGAGAAAGTGCTTGTTCTCCTTGTGGCCATGAGGAGTCAGGCATTCCCACCACAGGATCCCTGAGCTCTAGGATGCAGAATATCAAGGAAAGGAAAAAGAGCTGAAAGGAGCTGAGTACCAGACTTGGTCCTGCCATCGACTTGACTAAAGATTTAGGAAACACAGACTCTTTGGGCTCAGATTTTCCCATCTGTAAAAGGCACAAGGTAGTTTGTGAGGGAAAGGGGGCACTGTGGTTTTCAGATGGTTTGAGATGGGGGAATCACGGAAGGTGGGTGGCAGACATAGCTTGTGGCGACTACAACAATGCGCTCAGGCATGGCCGTGGTCATGAGGTTGGGACAGGACCACATAGTGTGTGGCTTTGTTGCACATAAGGCTGCCACGAACTAGAATGGTCTTGAGGGCACTTGACAACAGATCTGGCATGGGAGTTCTTGGGGGGCTGCGACCCGTCAGCACTCTGGGCTACTAACGGAGAAGTTGGAGGGTCAAGTTCACATCGAAGCATCTTGGGAGAAAGGTCTGGCAATCCTCCAGGAGCTCTCCTTTGTTGCTCCACTTTCCCAGACATGGTGTCCTCCAGGAACTAGTCTTTTCTGATAACATGCTCAAAATATGTGAGATAAAGTCTCACCAACTATCAATCTGTCTGTGCTTTTTCCAAAATAGATTTATTGTTTGTTCTCCTGGGAATCCGTGGCGTATTCCATAATATTCACAAAGAACAAACACTCAGAGGCATTAGGTCTTCCCCAGTGTTGACTCATGGTCCAGCTTTCACTTGGCATATGAGGGGATTGGAAATGCCATCATTTGTCACAGGTGCACCTTCGTCTTCAAATGACACCTTTGCTCTATAACACTTTGAAGAGTTCTTTTGCTGCATGTTTGCAAAATGTATAGTTCATTTTGCAATATATTTTGATTTCTTGGCTGCTGCTTTCATGGGAGTTGAATATAGAATCAAATCAAATGAAATACCTGGCAACTTCAATCTTTTCTTTGTTTATCATGATGTGGCTTATTGGTTCAGCCATGAGGATTTTAATATTATATATATATATGTGTATGTGTGTGTACATATATACATATAAAATCATTTTATTGGGGGCTCTTACAGCTCCTATAACAATCCACACATCAATTGTATCAAACAGATCTGTATATACCTGTACATACATATATATGTGTGTATAATGATGTTATACATCGCTATTTTGTAAACATTTACTTTCTATTTGAGCCTTTGGTATCAGCTCCTCTTTTTTTCCCTCCCTTCTTTCCTCCCTGCCTTGCTAACTATCTTCATATTAAGGTATTATCCATATTGAAAGCTGGAGTCTTTGATCATCATGTGTTTCAAGCCCTCTCTGTTTTAAGCAAATTTGTCATCTGTGTATCACAGGTTGTTAATGAGTCTGTGGTAGCTACATAGTCTGTTGTCAATCTGAGACTTAAGAGTGAAGGGGTGTTAAGGTTAGGGCTACCGGGAAAAAAGACCAAAAAAAAAAAAAGAGTGAACATGTGGTGTTTAGCCTGTTAATCAGGTCACAGCTTGATGATTTCTTTTGGTGATGCTAAGGAGATAAATAGCTCATTGAAAGTGGGGCACAAGCTCAGTCCCTATGAGACATTTTTGTTGACAAGCCACATGGAGACAGGCTGATGATAGCCAGAAGCTCAGAGCTGGAGAAGCCATGTGGAGACCCATGCCACCACTGCGATACTTACACCACCACTGAATTCACAAGACTTCCAACCCACTGGCCTGTGATATTCCTGCATTCAGTGTCATTGCATGCTTTGTGTGAGTCTGAAGAAGGATTTATAGATTGGTATTGGACATATGGGCTAATGTCAGACTTATGGACTGGATCTGGACTGGGCTGGGAAGTTTTCTCAATATTCAATTACTCTTCCATATAAAGTTCTTTTGTATACATACATGAGTGTCTCTGGATTTGTTTCTCTAGTCAACCCAGACTAACACAGAGCCTTTATACAATATCAATATCTTCATTTTCTTCATAAAGTTAAGTTTCTCAGATTCTTTCCACAGCATACAGACTGAATACATAAGGGTGAAGAGATACAACTCAGATGTACCGCTTTCTTGATTTTAAACCACCCAGTATCAACAGTGTTCAATTCAAAGGACCATCTCTTGGTCTCCGGAAAGATTCTGCCACAAACACAATGAAGTGTTTTGGAATTTATTCTTTGAAAATTTATCCATAGTTTGTTATGATTCATGTCAAATACCTTTACATAGTAAAACACAAGCAAGCATATTTCTTGTATTTTCTGCCCCATCCAAGATTCATCTGACATTACCAATGCTATCCCTCATTTCATATCTTCTTCTCAATCTGGCTTGAATTTCTGTTTATTGTCAATGTACTGGTGCAACCATTTAAAAATTATCTTCAGCAAAACATTATTTGCACATTAACAATATTGTTAAATAATTTTCTAATTAGGCTGGTGTGGTGCTCATGTACTTGATGTCAATTTCATAATTGGAAGTATAGGGGTAAAGTCTAGCCTATCACTCTGGAGATAGCCAATGAGGTCTCTGTGTGAGCATGACTTTCTCCTGAGAATTCTGGGATGTCTCGGTATTTCCCAATTGGAGTAGAGAGACTGGACTTAGTCTTTGAGGGATGAACTACTGACAAGACGAGATGACAGAATGCTGATCAATCCTGATTCCTGGAGAATGGAGGAGCCAGAGGATAAGCCACAGGGACTTGCCCCGATGGAACCAGACCTCTGGGGTTGAAGAAGCCACAGAGAGACCCCTGCCAGCACTGAGAATCCTTCTACTGTCAATGGATACTGCTGATGAACTCTGAGGCCTGGAAATGAGGAGCCGTGGGGAGATCCCTGCCAGCGCCAGGATGCCTGCACACCAGCTGGATACACAAGACTCTGCACCCATTGACCTGTGACTTCCTGAGATGGAAGGAGGCCTTCTAGACTGGTATCAGACATATGGGGTAATATCAGACTTATGACCTTGGACTGAACTGGGTTGGACTGTTTCCTCAGAGTTTCATTCCTCTTGTATATAAACCTTTCCCATATATCCATATACATATTTATGAATTTGTTTCTCTAGTCTACCCGGACTAACACAGCTGGTGTATCTTTCTTTGGAAAGGCATAATATAGATGTTTTCTAGATAATTGATCAGGTAACTTCTAAATGTTCTGACATAAATGAGTGCCTCCTATTCTAAATCATTTTGTTTAAGTATGCTGATTGGTTTTTGCTGATTCCTGAAGCTATGTTTTTTGCCAATATAGTCAGTGCTGTTTGCACGTCTTCTGTCAGTACCATTTGTTCTTGGTTATAAACTGACTCCTGACGTAGTTGGACATTGAATACATAGTGATTCTGTGTATTCCTTTCATAGTTTTTAAAATGCTTTCTGTCATTCAATATTTTGCTTATAGAATCCCTTAATATTGCAACTCACAACTTGAATTTTTCTTCAGTTCTTTCTGCCAAGCTTTCATACCTCTCCTCTCCACTTTTTTAACTTCAGGTCTTAGCATATTTCATTTTAATATTTTGTCTTTTCAATTTGCCCTTGGATATGTACTGTTAGTTATTTTATCTTTATCATATATCCCTGTCCTTTTAGTTTTTTTACATTTAAGAGCAAGTTTAAGTCTTTACTATCACACACACACCCTCACTCATATGTATGATGCATATGTATGTCTTTTAAATGGCCTTTTACTTTATTCATGTATGATGCTCTTGATGTAATCTCACATCTCATCTCGTCATTGGTAATTATTGTTCAATGTATCAAATCTGTTCCTGAAGTGGTTTCTAAATTAAGGTGACCAGACGTCCAGCTTTTTAACAATTTAACAAAGTCCTGCAGCATTTTAAAATTAGAATAAATATATTACAATACTATTTTTGTGTTCTATGAAAATTGTTGTTGCTCCATATAGACCAAATTTTTAATCAAGAAACCTCCCCTCCTCTCGGTCAATGGTGTCCTTCTTAAAATCTGGTCACTTTACTCTAAATTCAAATGATGTATACTCAAAACTGCATTTTGGCCCTGGTGAATTTATTTTAATTATTTCACATTTGATTTGAACTTTCATCGGAGCAATTGATGGTCTGTTCCATGTTCAGGCTGATGACATTGAGCTTCTCCACCATTACTTTCCACAGATGTCGTTGATTTGATTCTCTAGATTGCATGTGATGAGGTCTATAATGTATAATTGCTGTCTATGCTGTTGAAAATGTATGAACTAGTGGTTAGCTTCACAGTGCTCTCTTTTCCCTAACTTTTGATATTTTTTCAAGTGATGAGGAGAAAATATATCTTGCATATATTCAATATAAGGAATTCACTACAATTAGGTTAAATGTCACCATAATAATAGATGTTAAGCTATGATAAACTCATGATTTGAAAAACAAAACCACTTAAGAATAAGTTAGCAAATGGAAGCTTAGAAACTGCTATATGCAATTTACTGGCCTCCAAAGACCTCAGCCAAAGTATTATGTTTGATACCCTTCATGAATCACCTGAGTCAGCATGAGAGAACATTTAAAAGCCTTTTTATGGTAGAGTTGATGCACTATAATTTAGTAATGGCATAAATTCCCATTAGCATCAACTGCTGCATAAATAATGTTCATTATAATGATCAGAAATGTTAATTTCTTAGAACAATCATAATTTCCTTTAATCTTCCATGCAGTATTTTTTAAACTGCAGGTTATGACCCATTAATGGGTTATGAAATCAATTTAGTGGGATTTAATCAACATTAACGATAGAATAGAGTAGCTTAAAATAGAAAAGATCCAATTTCATTGCACATGGTCGATGTAATTATCATTTCAAAATACTTTAATTTATATTCTTTCTATAAATATATATAGACTTGGTTATAGTATGAAATATATTTTTTTACTGTGAGTTGTGCTAAAAAATGTTGGGAAACAACTATTTTATAATACAACACAGTCTAAGACTGACCAAGAACAAAACCACAATTTTAAGTCTCACTGGTCAGTGAAGGAAGAATAATATTTTGTTTTTCTTTTTAGAACAAAGCATTTTCAATAGAAGGTGTTTTGAAGGCACCAATTACTACCAGCAATTGGGTTACTTATCCATTTACAAATTTCAGTTCAAGGTCATAAATGAGATGCTTTACTTCTTTTTACAATAGAATAGAGATTAAATACCCCAATTTAACCAATTCATTTCTTCATTTATTCTACAACTATCGATTGAGCGTTTCTGTGCATTAGAGACTAGTGAGGTACATTGTTGAACAAAACTTACATTATACTCTTTCAGTCTAGGAAGACTATGAGGGAGTACCCGCCAAAAAACAAGGCTCATTTGGTTTTTTTTGATGTGAGGGTGGGTAGTGTCTTTGGAGCTTGTCCCACAAGGGCAGACTGTTAGTCAGGCTTTTTCTTTAGAGGTTCTGGAAAGATAGTCTAACAGTGTGGGACAAAACAGGCCTGATTTGTGGCAGACGAAGAACTGGTTTTGCCACCAGGATAATGTACCTGCTCATGCAGCCATCTCAGTGTGCCAGTTTTTTGGCAAAAGACACAACTTGTCTCTCTTGTCCCACGTACCTTACTCACCTGACTTCTCTCTGTGCGACTTTGTTTGTTTGTTTCTGCAAATGCAGAGGAATATAAAAGGATGGCAAATTGACAACATAGAAGAGGTGAAGAAATAAATGAGGAGGGTGCTGTCAGCCATCTAAACAGATGAGCTCAACAAATGTCTCCAAGAATGGAATTGCAGATTTGACAAATGTATTGAAGTGTGATGGAGGGTACTCTGAAAGTGATAAGGTTATTTTGTAAAAAATTAAATATATAGCAATGAAAAAATGTGTGAGATTTTTTTTGGAGGGGGAACCCCTTGATATATACAGTGAAATGTTAGGCTGAAAAGAAATGTAGGAGGTAATACTTTACCTAGAATCAGTTTCAACAATGTGTATGGTTGTGTTTTGTCTCATGTGTGCAGTTTTCATTTCAGTAATGAATGGAGGCAATCTCTGTTTGCATATTTTGATATCGAGAAGAATTCGCTAAATGAAATATACCTGTGAAGTACATTAAGGGCAAAATTTGATCTTAACAATCTGGAGAAACCCATTTCTCTCTTTGATATGGTTCCAAGAATGAAGACATGTAGTAAAAGCTCAATATAAGGTTGGGATTAGATAATAGGACACCCACCTAATACACAAAAAGCACACAATGCAAGGTATTTACATTTTGCCTTGATTTTCAAGAAGCTTGTCATCAATTTTAAGAAACATAAAAACAAGCAAAAAAAGTGTAGAAGTCTAATTTGGTTTTCTATTTTTAAAATTGCATATGTGTGTATTTTTGTATATGTATATGTGGGTATGTATGTCTATAGAGGTATACATATATGTGTGTATACACACATATGCATAGATAGATGCTTATGTATTTTATTATAAATATTATCAAATATTTGTTTCAAAATACTTAGCATAATACTTATAATAACTCAATAACTTGATAGCTTACTTGTTACAAAAGCCTCTTACTATATCGATATATCTATACGTATATATGTGTATATATGTTTTTAATTCAAAGAACACAATTTTAATAGTTATCCATTTATATCTTAAAATCAAGTGATCTGATCATAAGTTTATGTTAGTAGAAATTGGCATCAGTAATTGGAGACCAAGGATCCTGGTGACACTGTTGGCTCAGAGTTGGACTCATAACTAACTACAAGGTAGGTGGATGAAGTCCCTCAACTGTTTTGCAGGTGGAAGATAAGTCTCTCTGCCCCTGTAAAGATTTACAGCCTCAGAAACTCTAAATAGAATCACTGTAAATCCAAATTGACTCAGTGACAGCAAAGGTGGTTTTGAGCAGAGGAGACATCTTTTTATGACCAATGATTGGGTGTTTCATGGCATTGGGATTGTACCCACAGTCTCAATGAAGTGTTGCATCAGTCCATCAAAAATTAAAAGACACAGACACTTTTTTTTACCTTTTAGTAAAGCTGTCAGGATAGCTAAATCAATGTCCTGATGTCCTTCTGATCCCATCCGAAATACCGTGATCTGCAATTTGAGACAAGATGGCCATTAGCAACACACATTCCCCCAATGAAATCAACGAGACCACATCTCTACATTGGCCTCCGTCATACCCGAGCTAGATTCCTGACCAGAGGGCAGGCACACACAGTAAGTAAGGACCCAAGGAAAATGGTCTTGCTCTGCAATTCACAGAGTTGGGGAGAGAAACCATTTATCATCATGGTATTGGTACGGATACAAGGAGAAATTATAGGAATGCATTCTTTGCTATCATTTCAGTTTCAAAAGAATGAATTTTGGGATTCCCAAATGTGGAAGTTTCGATATAAATCTGAATTGACTCGCTTCACTCACCCAGTGTTCCATCGCTCTTCATTCAAAGGCACCGCATGGTATGGATCATAACAGACTCCGGATAACATTATCAAGAAAGGGAGCTCCTGAAAACTTAATTTTTCTCATGTGGAACCAGAACGTGTACATAGACCAGAGCAAGGGAACGCTGCCCTATTCAAAACGAGGAAAGGTGTTGTATTCTTTTGTCATATCTATTCAATCTGTATCCTGAGCAAATAATCCAACAAGCTGGACTAATCAAGGAAAACTCAGCATCAGGTTTGGATGAAGACAAATGAACAACCTGCTGTATGCAGATGACAAAATTTGGTATGCTAAAAGTAAGGAGAACCGGAAGCACTCGCTGTAAAGATCCAGGACCACAATTTTCAGTGTGGATTGCAACTCAATGTAAAGAAAACCCCAATGCTCACAACTGATGCCCAATGGAAGCAGCAGTGTAGAAATCAAAGTATATACTACACTGGGAAAATCTGCCGCACATGTACCTTTTGAAAATATGAATGAGCAAAGATGTCACTTTGAGGACTAAAGCGTGCCTGACCCATTCTAGAGGACTGATGTCTTCAATCATCTGAAATGTTTGTGGAAGCTGGACAATGAATAAGGACAGATGCAGGTGAACTGTTGCATCTGAATTATGGCTGGTGGAGACTATGGAAAGGGCAAACAAATCTGGCCTGGAAGAAGTGCAACCAGAAGGCTCCTTAGACGTGATGCGTGTGAGACTTTTCACGTACATACTTTGGACATATTACCAGGAGAGACTCGTCTCTGCAAAATGACATCAGACCCAGTAAATCCAAGTGTGGGGAGAAAGAGAGCCTCGTAGAGGATTGGTGCAGGGACTGCAACCATGTGGCTCAAATAGAACAAACAATTGGGAGGATGGCACAGAACGGGGCAGTTCCTGCTGTACACAGGATTGCTGTGGAACGAATTTGGTAGCACATAACAACACCACAACACACTCCCTTAACGATAGTTATTCAAGGCTTTCGTTTGGGCTGGGCTGAAACAGGTCAAGGGCCTGCTTCCCTGCATGTTACCAGAGGTCAGCTGCTGACGGCACCAGGTAAGATAACCGGTGAGGGTAGATG
>PVJH01036895.1:0-18405 GCA_004026705.1 Nesogale talazaci | reverse complement strand
GGTCTACCCTCTAGTGAGCTAGTAATCTCTGTCACACCTCCAATGAGGTCAGGCTAGACTCCACCCCTTTACTCTTAATAGTTTCAAGTTGACACCAGTTATGTAACTACCACAGGCACCCAAAGTGAACAGATTTTAGCACACTAAGAGCAGACTGTGACCAAGAAATAGGCTATTCCATTCTGTGGAATTAACCAATAAAAACTTATGAATAATAGGATATTCTCAGGAGTAGTTCTAGAAGTTGAATCCCTCAGGTTGGAAGGCACTCAAAACATAGCTGAGTAATATAGCTTCCTTCTCAAAGTAGAGTTGACCACAATGACATTGTTAGAGTATGTTTGAGACTTTCATTTGATAATAGGGCAAGATTAAAAATGAGAAGAAGCAATTATAAACATCTATTAAAAATCATAGCGCTCAGGTCTGTGTGCACATATTCCCAAGGTACTCACTGAGGACATGTAGGAGCATGAGAAAGGGTGGTGAAGAAAGCAGATGGGCCCAGCTATCAAAAGATAGAGCATCTGGGGTCTTAAAGGCTTGAGCATAAACAAGCAGCCATCTAGCTCAGAAGCAACAAAACACATCATAAAAGAAGATCACTTGCCTGTGCAATCATGAGGTGTTGAAACAATCAGGTATCAAAGAACAAAAATCAAAATCAATGGACCAATTGACTCCCGATATCACTGAAGAAAAATGGATTCAGAGGTAAACAGAGTAGAAGAAACGATGGTACCCAGCTAACAGATGATTGAATGCCTGGAGTCTCAAAGACTTGAAGATAATTGAGTCACCATTCAGTGCAGAAACAGCAAAGTCCACATGGAGGAGGTACACCAGCATGTGTGATCAAGAGTGGCCGAAGGGAGCAGATATTGAGCACCAAAGAACAAAAATCACATCATTACAAAGGAGGAGGAGAACAGGATGGGGACCTAAGGCCCACTGGTGGGTAATTAGTTCCCCCCTTTTCAGGGGAGTTACAGGGAGGAGACAGACCAGTCAAGGGGCAGTCAGGCAGTGATGATGCATACAAGTTTCTTCTGGTTCCTGAAGCCTTCCTCCCTGCCCCACAACCATCATGGTCCCAACTCTACCTTGCAAATCCAGATGGATTTGAGAAGTCACATTTGATAGAGAAGTCACACAAGCGTAGAGGGAAGCTGGAGATATGGGGAAACCAGGATGGATGGGCCCCTTCGGGCCAATGGTTAGATTGGAGATACTGGAAGGGTGGAGAGAAGGTGGGGTAGAGAGAAGGAACTCACAGCAAGGATATACACACAAGCTCCTATTTGAAGGACGGGCATCAAAGGAGTGGGTTGGGAGAGAGGTCTGGCAGTGTAAGATATGACAGAACAAAAACAATGTATAAAGTATTGAGGGTTGGTGGGGAGGAGAGACCAGGGGAAAAGGGGAAGGAATGGAAAAGCCGATACTAGGGTCATAAGGGAAAAGGCGGACGATTGGAGAACAATAGTAGAAGTGGATGTGTAAGGGTGCTTGACACAGTATGCTTATTTATATATTGTGAAAACAATGTATAAGCCCCCAATAAAATGATTTATAAATTAAAAAAGAAATCATAGCGTGAATGTTTGACATATGCCTCTAGGACAATTGGAAGTAGTAAAAATATGAAATACTAGTATTGACTATTTTGATTCAATCATATGACAAATTGAAAAGATGTATCTTGAAGTCCAGTGCTGTCTGTGATAATATATATACAAGGGGGTACCCTTCCCCTGCAAAAAGGTGAAGAAAGCTCTAGCTTTGCTGGGACACATCCCTATCCTCACCCCAGCTAGTGAGCACCAATATAGTGCACTCAGTGGCTTCACCTGGGAAGGTTCTCTCTGATCATAATGGTTTTTTTCATAAGAGCAGTTTCATTTGAACCTCATTTTTTTGTGATGGTCAATTTTAGAAAGCAGCATGTGGCTATGCAATTTTGTTTCCTGCTTGGGAAAAATGCCTCAGAAACTATTGTAATGTTGATTACAGCTTACAAAGCAGTGTTATGGGGAAAACTCAAGTGCGGTTTTCTCTTTCCAAAAAGGTGAAATGTCCATCGAACACAAACCTCATTCTGGACAATCTGTCAATTTCCTGAACAGTCAAAAATGTCAACTAGTGGTGCATTTGGAGTTCATTCTACTAGGTCACACTTCTAATCAAGCTTTCTAGTTAGAGGTCCTGAAAAGATGCATAGCAGTGTGTGGCAAAAACAGCCTGGTTTGTGGCAGATGGGGGACTGGTTTTACCACCACAACAATGCATCCATCTCAGTGCACCAGTTTTGGGCAAAAAACAGCATGTCTCTTTTTCCTCAGGCACCTTGCTCATGTGACCTTGTTCCATGGGACTTCTTTTTTATTTCTGTGAATGAAGAGGATCATGAAAGGACAACTTAGAAGTGAAGAAAAAAATGAGAGAGGTGCTGTCAGCCCTCCAAACAGGTGAGTTTGAAAAGTGTTTCCAAGAATGGAATCACAGACTTGATAAATGTATTAAGTGTAGTGGAGAGTACTTAGAAGGGGAAAATGTTGTTTTGTAAAAAAATTAAATACATAGCCTTGGAAAAAGAATCTGCTTTTTTAGGTATCCCCTTGTACATATACAAGGAAATTCAGTTAATACAATTATTATTCAAATTTATGCACCAACTACTACCCCTAGTGATGGAGAATTTGAAAAATTCTACAAATCTCTTCAGTCTGAAGTTAATAAAAAATGCAACCAAGAAGCAGAGATGACTTTTGGCAATTGGAATGTACAATTGGAAGCCAAGAGGAAAGAACTGTAGCTGGAAAATCTGGCCTTGCTAAAAAAGTGAAGCTGGAGATGACAGGACAGAAGTTTGCAAGACCAACAATTGCTTCATAGCAAATATGTTTTTCCAAAAACATGAGCAGTGACTATACACATGGATCATAGCTTTCATTATGGATTATAACTCAGTGTAAATAAAATTCTCCACAACGGGACCAACTATAATAACTAGAGAAAAAATTGAATTCGTCACGGACTTTGTTTTGATTTGATCCACAATCAATTCTCATGGAAGCAGCAATCAAGAAATCAAAAGACATGTTCTATTGAGTAAATTTGCTGCACAGGACCACTTCAGGACATTGAAGAGCAAGAACATCACATTGAGGACTAACATACATCCAACCCAAACCATGGTATTTTTATTCACCTCATCTGCATGTGAATGTTTGACATTACATAAGGAAGACAAAAGAAGAAGCAATGCGTTTGCCTTATGATGCTAAAGAAGACTAGGAAAAGACACACAGACTGTCCAAAGAACCACAAGATGCTCCTTAGAAGTGAAGGTGACTGGATTGTGTCTCATCTACTTTGCACATTTGTTATCTGTAGAGACCAACCCTAGGAAAAGCGCATCATGTGAGTTAGGGCTTTGAAAAAGAAGATAGTCCTCCAGAAGATGAATTGCTGCAGTGGCTTCAACAATCTCCTTAAACAGAGAATAGAGCAGGACTCCGGAGTACTTTCTGGGGGTCAGAATCAACTCAAGGGCACCTGACAACATTATCATTCTCTATCTCCTCAGCTATTGTTTCTTGACTGATTCAAGCACATATCAACAAATGATCACTCTTGCACTTGCTTTGGCCAAGAAGGAAGTTCTTCAAGTCTAAGGAGTGACTTCCCTCGAGAGAATTTTCTGTGGCAAGCGATTGCCTCCTTCAAATGTGCATAGGTCTGACCACCTTTTCACAGCATCTTTGCATTTTAGGTTGAGTCCTGGGCTTCTCCCCCTTGGATAGATGAATGAGTTACTCCTTTCAACTGAATGTGGCTGAGGGCACCAGTTGGAACTCTGAATGCTGGATACCAGGTCTTCTCTGTTATAGGTATTTTCGATCATGAACATAGCCCTTCTTATCTGCATCTTCTTGTCTGTTCACATTATCTAGATATAATAATGAAGATTTCATGGAACTGCTTTGAGGAGTGAAAACTAGGAGGTCTTATAAATTAAAATATTAGAGTATAGTAATATACAAATAATGCTCATGATTTTCTTTGCTTGCTCAGAGTTTGACCTTCTTGTTCTATGTGGCATTCTGGGTTCCACAATTTGCTGTTATACTTTGACTCCCATGCCCTAGCCACAAATTTCCATCTGCTTGATAGGCAGTGCCTCCTAGTTTCTTGAACTTAGCATGTCCACACGGTGTTGCAATCACTTCTCCTCAGGACAAACTTCTCTTGCCTTCTGTCTATCCTATTCCCTTAATTGGCATTTCACCTTCTGAAGCACCCCAAACCAAGCCCAACTCCTGGCC
This sequence comes from Nesogale talazaci, assembly GCA_004026705.1. NCBI lineage: Eukaryota > Metazoa > Chordata > Mammalia > Afrosoricida > Tenrecidae > Nesogale > Nesogale talazaci. The sequence goes on along the minus strand of PVJH01036895.1, from coordinate 14,077 downwards.
ATTGGGTCACTTCTGACTTATAAGCATCCAGGTTGGGAATACTAAGCATTTTATGTCCCCTTGGCGGTGTAGTGTAGGTGTGTTGGGCAGCTCATTGCAAGCACTTTGAGACTACCAGCCACTCTGCAGGAGGAGGATGAAGCTTTCCACTCCCAGACAAAATTATAGTACCAGAAACACAAAGGGGCAGTTTCCCCCTGTCCTTAAAGGGTCACGATGAGTCACAAATGACTCAGTGGAAGTGAATTTTTGGTGTTTTTTTGGTTTGTTTTGCCTTTATTTTTTCTCCTCAAATTTCACCTAGGAAGTTCCATTTTGCTCCTTCATTACTTGAACTGCTCAAGTTCAGGTGTTTCTCATCTCTTACTTGGGTGGTTACAGTGCCTCCTTAGTTGGTTTCCCTAACTCTACTACGTAGAAAGCTGATGTGTTGACCACTCCAGTTAGTCCCTCACAACTAGGGTTGTTCCCTGACCCCCCAAGTATAATTAGGTTTATGTCTCTGCCCTCTTAGAATAATATCAGGGACTCCATCTGACCACAGATGAGTGTTTAAATGCTTGGGCCTGGCAACTTCCTCCATCTGGCCCCACTCACATCACATCAATCTCTCAACGTATGCCCACATCACTCTGGCACATGTGCATCCTTTCACATCATGCCTTGCCTCACATGGGTTCTTCCACCTGTAAATTTGCTGATTTCTCCACCCCCACCCCCCCAAATATCTCATGTGAACTTCTATGCTTCGGAAATGAAAACCTTGTGAAATTCTCTCTATGCAAAGTGAGCTACTCTGCCAGGTTGTCCCCAACAGCTCTGCTCACCTTTGTGTCCCAGACGAGAGTGAAAGTTTCCATTCCTTCTCCCCCTTCAGCCCACTCCCTGTCGAAGAGAGCAGGTGCCCTGTCTTATTTGTCCTTGTAATCTAGTGGTGAGCGTCATTTTCTGCATGTCTGAGGACCTCACTAAGGGCTCACTAGGCTAACAACTCTCCTCAGACTGCTGGATCTCTCCCTTGGAGCTCGCACCAGCCACTGAAAGCTCACTGTGTCCCAAACTCAGTCCTCGACTTCTTGCTTTCTGCTCTAGCTTCCCTTGCTCTGTTGGTGGCTGTGCTAGTTGATGCTACTCATCTGGGGTCCAAAGACTCAGCTATCCTTGATTTGACTCTCTCCTTTCTCCCACGACAAACAAACAAACAAACAAACAAAGAAACAAACAATAAAACCCCACAATGCCCCGTGGCTGTATAGTTGACTTTGATTGTGGGCTATAGAATATCATTGCTCCAGAGGGTTGTCCAGGTGGGGGTCTGAGGGAAGGAGGTCACCAGCCTGCCTTCTGAAGACACCTCCAGGAGGGTTCTGGCCTTTTGGCTAGAAGGCCAGTGACTGATGAGCTGTGCTACCCAGTCTCCTCCAGTGATGAAATTGTCAAATATCTCATAACATGCATGAATCTGGCAGATATTATGCTCAGCAAACTTTGTCAATTTTATAAAGACAAATATTGTATGAAACTGATATTTGGAAATGAAAAATCAAGGGAAATGGTATTTTTGGTGAATGCACATAAAAATACTTGGATGGTTACGGAGGTGTGTGTGTGTGTGTGTGTGTGTGTGTGTGTAGGGAAGTGCGGAGGAGAGAGAAAACAAATAAACAAAGCAATGAGAGTGAGACACAGATATAAACACACAGGGAAATAAAGACACATAATCAGTCTTCCTGCTGCCCCCACCAAAAGCAAATATTAAAAAGTATATTGAGAAGCCTCAGGAGAAAAGCAGAGACTAGAGGTCAGAGAAGGGTCAGGTCTTACTGACCCATGCAGGCTAGCTCTGAGGTCATTTCCAAATGGCAGGCATGTGGTCTGGGCCTTTATTTCTTCCCGTGCTCCTTAGGATTCTGAGTGAGCAGGAGGGCAGAGAGGAACCCAGACAGAACAAGCCTTGGAAGATGAGGGTCTGGATTCCTCTCTTTTAGGTGGGCAAATACTTCCAGCCTCAGAAACCCTACGGGACGGTTCTCCTCTATCCTGTGGGGTCACTCTGAGTCTTAGCCAAGAGCAGTCAATTTGGAGTTGGAGTTTTCATTTACGGAACCCAGGCTCTGAAAGAAGACCAGCAGCCCTCAGTTCAAAGATCTTAGTGGCAGACTGGAGAGTTGTTGCTTCCCACGAGGCTTCTCTGGGAGGCTGTGTGCCCAGAGCATGACTTCAAGGCCCAGGCCCGGCTTCTCCCTGCGGGGGCAAGGAAGCTGACTTGGGGTCTGAGGTGGATAGATTCCCTCCACCTCCTCTCCCACGTTTGTGACTGCGCATGAACAGCCTCCCCAGCTCTCTCCATTTGTTGTTTATGCCTATCAACACATACCCATCACACAACTTTGCTAGTTTGAACATTTCACAGGTGTGCAATTGATTCGTGGCAGTTACAATGATCGTGCCCTTAATGAAATTTTATGATCACTGTTAAAACCTACCCCACTGCATTCCTGATAGCTACAAATAATCAACTTTAACAACACTTTGGCCTGTAGACATTTGCTTTGTAAGTGAGGTCATAAAATTCCTGTTCTATTGTGAGTGGCTTATTTCTTCAAACTCCATGGATACTGTAGCATGTATTAAAGCGTTAATTCTCCTACGAACCCAGTAGCCCTGTCTTGTTCAGTGCACCTCATCTGGTCTATCTATTCCCCTGGGGATGGACCTTTGCGTCAAGGGGGGTCATGCTGACAGGAACAGAGGAGTGCAAGCCTCAGGGAGCCCTGGTAGAGCAGTGGGCTGCACACTGAGCTACTAAGAACAAGGTCAAACCCACTGGCCGCTCTGTCAGAAAAAGATGAGGTTGGTGCCTTCTGTTCAGAGTTAAAGCCACAGAAACCTACGGGGGCAGGTCTACCCTGTCTCATAGGGCCACTGTGAGTCAGAGTCAACTCAACCATCATGAATTTGATTTTAATGTTGTACAGATCTTGGAGTCTCTGATTTCCAGCCATTTTGAGTGGAATTGCTGGGTCACGTGGTAGTCTATTTCTATGTGTTTTAAAGCCCCACCACTCTGTTTTATATAAGAACTGTTCCAGTGTGCCTCACCACCTGCACTAGATAAGCATTCTTCCCCATCCTCCCCATGGCTCCATCCTCTGGGAGGGTTTCTTTTGCCATTAAAAAAATGATTATTTGAATGTATATTTTGGTATCTCAGTCCTAGACATCTATTTGAGCCTCTTTTGTACAGGATATATAAAGTTAAGAATCATGCAATTAAATATTTTGTCTGAACGAAACCAGCCCAGTCAGTCTTTCTGTGCAAAATTTCAAGGGGACCCAGAATGACTTTCCCTCAAGAGTTCATCTGCTGCCCTACTCTGCCCTGGGGTTGGAGGCCAATCTCTGTGCTGTCCCTCTCTGTGGGTGGGAGTCCTGGCAGTTTTCTGTCTAGTCAACTTTGCCTCTTAACTTCTGGGAAATTAAACTCTTATCAAACAAAAATTAAATGCTGCTTCTAATAGGAAGAGGCTTTGTTGTGGAGGATCACAAGGTAAGGGTGTGGGCAGTCGGGGTGGGCTACTCCAATCAGTGGAAGGAAGCGGTGCCATGTTCCCCTGAGCACTCACTCTGTCCCTAACCAAGAGCAGCAAATGTTTCCAGCATTAAGTCAGAGGACCTTCTTTTATAAGGCTAGGAAGGACTTGGGGAGGGAAAGGGGACTGATCCAATACCCAACCAACATACTTACAATGAGGACAGCTTGTTTTTTCAGAGGGGACTCATAATGGGAAGTTTTATGCTTGCCCAGGACTAGCCAACATTCAGGATCCTGGGGAAAGGCAAGAAATTTAACCAAACTTTGATTAAGAGGCATTTGTCCTGGTGACTAGTGGGAACAAACAGTTCAGCTCTTACTGTTGAGGCAAAGCATGGGAAGCTAGAAGCTCCTTGGTGGGTTTCACGTTGGGCTGTTAACCACCTAGTCAGCAGTTCAAATCCACTAGCCATTCTGTGAAAGATGAAGCTGCTTGATTTTGTAAAGGTGGTTCTCAGAAGCCAACAGGGGCAGGCCTACCCTGTCCGACAGGGTCACGATGAGTCAGATTCAACTCAAAGTGAGGAGGTTTGAGTTTCTCTTAGGTCAGGTGTTGTAGGTAGAGCTGCCATTGCTAGTACACAAGTGGGGCAGGTTCTTAATCGTCATTGTTTTCCCAGAGCTCAGGTTCAGGTAAACTTCAGCACTGTCACTCGTCAAACTCTTTGAATAGTGGCCACCTTCCTGAGCTTCAGGCACCTTCTGTCTCTTCCACAGGGTAGAGTGGGACTCACATGTGGTAGACCAGAGTGACCAGGGAAGCAAATCCAGTGACATTCATATATGTATATAAGAGAAAGTTTTAGGTCAAGAAGTAATTACATATAAAGAAAACATGCCAGCCAGGTGCGACTCTTCAGACTCGCACAGCCACATGCAATGATGCTGGGCACAGGAAGATCATAGGCCAGTGGGTGCAAAGAAGCCTCATGGGCCTCTGGCTGGTTCTGAATGGCCTGCCAGCAGGAAGGTGAAGGCAGAAAGAGAGAGAGAGAGAGAGAGAGAGAGAGAGAGAGAGAGAGAGAGAGAGAAGCATTTCACAGTGGCACCTCCAGGTGAGGTCATTGGCTGTGATCTGATTGACAAGTTGGATATCCTGTGTGGTGGTCATGTATTCATGATGTCAATTTCATGATTGGGATGGAGGGGTGGGGTCTAGCCTGTTAATCTGGAGATAGCTAATGAGCAGCCAATGAGACCTCTGTGTGGGCATGACTTTCTCCTGAGACTTCTGGGAAGTCTCGTAGTATTTCCCAATTGGAGAAGAGAAACTTATCTCTAAGTCTCTGAGACAACGAATTCCTGAAAAGATGAGATGACAACACGCTGATCCTTCCTGATTGCTGGAGGATGGAGGAGCTGAAGGAGAAGTCATATAGGCTCGTCCTGTTGGAGTCAGACCTCTGGGGCTGGAGAAGCCACAGAAAGACCCCTGCCAGTGCTGAGATGCTTCTACTGCCAATGGACACTGCTGATTGACCCTGAGCCCTGGAAACGAGAAGCCACGGGGAGACCCCTGCTAGCGACTGGATGTCTCTACCCCAGCTGGATACATAAGACTCTGTACCCACTGGCCCATAACTGCATGAGTTGAAAGAGATGTTATAGGCTAATATCAGACTTATGACCTTGGACTGTTGGGTCCAGAGAGGGTCGGCAAACCTACCTTAGGCACACGAAAGGAAATACGACTACTTGAGATGCAAAAGTGGCAAAAGGAGTTTATTAACTACCTTGAGTTAGGACTTGTTACACTTTGCCACACAAGAACAATTCAGTGACTTGTGAATTAAAGAGCAAGTTCATTAAAGAGAAAGATAGAGAAAAACAAAGTAGGAACGAGAAGAAAGACCTGCACAGTTTGAGAGAGACCAAGTCCTATACAGGAGCCATTCCCAGAGAAAGGAAGGAGGAGGCGGCCTGACAGTTTACAGGCTCTGGTTTTTATTGGGCTGAATAAACAAAACTTATCTCGGTAGCTATGCAAGCAAGCAGCAGTTACAGAAGCAAAATTCTGCAATTAGCCTTAACACCAAGACTATCCCAGGAACACAGCGTCTGGGACCTTTTGGCACTTTACAGATTAGGGTTGAGACACTCAGGGACGGGCGATGACTGGAGCTCAGAAACATCCCAATCCTCGAGGACAGGCAGTTACTGGAACTCAGAAACATTCTAGTTCTAACATGGTTTTTGTGTGGCTAATAGTTTAGTTATCTCCAACAGACTGGACTGGTTTGGGATGCTTTCTCAATGTTCCATTCCTCTTGTATATAAACCTTTCCCTCATATCCACAGGTGTGTCTATGAATGTGTTTCTCTAGTCTACCTGGACTAACACACCCTGTCTACACTTTTATTGATCTTCAAGTTGACAAGCAATTATGTAACTACCCACATGTAATATCTTAATAATTCTATTCAAGGCAAGCATTTCACAAAGGTTCTTAAACAAAAGTTCCCAAACTTTTATATGAAGTGCCTCCAAAAAATTTGTGAAAAAAATTCCATTACCTTCTCATTCAGTTTTTCCATGGATTAATTGAAACCCAACATATTCCCAAAGTCCACACATGCAGGTCATGGATGAGGGGCTCACGAGTCTTAGATCGGGCTCTCAAGTGCTTTGCGTGGGTTCAGCCCTGATGCCTGTTCATGCTCACTTGGGCTTGGTGTCTGCCATGCTGGCACCTCAGGAAGAAGCATTGCCTTTTGGAATCTCCTTCCAAATAAACAGGAGGCTCTAGACAGCCGATGACCTCCCCTCACGCCTTTCCTTCAATCATTTCTAGGTTTTCGGCAATGTAGGTTCCTGCTGTCTCTGGAAATGCGAGGGTGAGGGGAGGCAGCAATTGTCCTGACAGAGATAAAAGCATGTAATGACTTCCATAATCCAAATGACTGTAAGAATTGAAAACCTGCTCTTACAAGCGGTGAGGCAAAAACCCCACTAAGGAGCATAATGCTACAAATTGTCATTGTCTAGTTAACCTTTATGGAAAGTGCCTTGTGGGAGAGGCAGCAGCTGGAATTTCTTGTTCTCTCAGACTGTGATGGCTTTTCCTATGAGTGTACGAAATGCAAATGAAGTGGCTGCCTGAGGGTGCTGGGGGGGCTGGTGGGCCAGGCTGGGGATCTTGACATCTGAAAGAAAGATGTGATCTGATGACCAGATCAGCAGTCTGGCCCCAAGGCTCCCCCGGACCACCTGCAAACTTTCCTGGCGACCTTGTTCCACCCTTGACAAACTGTGAAGGGCATCTGTGGTTGATTTTCCACCTGGGGGTTTGGGAGACAGGGCAGATTTCATGGGGGAGGGTGGAAAAAAATCTCTGTGTATGTTAGCTCATATACTGTGCCCTCCCAGGAATCCCTCCATCCACACAGCCTAACCAGCTTCTCAGCTTCAGCTCCAGCCCCTTCTCCATTAAACTGTCTGTGCTCGCTCTCCTGGGAGCCACCTCTCCTGGAAGCCACGCAGCACCATTCTATCCTTCTTCGAACTGCAGCTCTGGTGTGAGGGCTTCTCTAAGTTTCCTTGGGTGACTTTGGGGGAAGGCAAAGGTGCCCATGCACAAGACAAGTGCTCCACTGACTTTTAGAGACAAACTGGGAAAAGCCCTGGAGCCCCTTCCACTCCCAGGGACCAGGGCCTTGCGAGGTGATGGAGTCTTACCACTCAGTGTGGCTATTCCCTGAGTCGAGATGACCTGGGTGGCAACCGCCACCAACCACATCACAGCTGGAGGGAGCCTTCTGCTTCCATTTCAATTTTACCTCCAACGCGGGTTAACCTCACTCTGCCATCGAGTCAATTCTGACTCTTGGTGACCCTGTAGGACAGGGTAGACTCACTCCTGTGGGTTTCCTGAGACTAACTCTGTCTTGAAGTAGAAAGCTTCATCCTCCTCCCGGGAGCAACTGTTGGCTTTGAATCACCGCCCCCCTGCCCCCCAAGTTAGCAGCTTAGCGTGAACCATTATGCCTCTAGGGCTCATCCAGCAACAGGCGCTCACTGCACCTAAATGTGCTGGGCTCTGGCCATGGTCCTGGAATAATTTAGGCTAGATTACGTTACTTTTTCTTCCAAGAACCCTGCCTTAGTGGAAGTCTGGTCTGTAATAAAGTAGAGTGCTTCGTTCATTCAACTTTGGCAGGTGGGGGAGGTGGGTGTTTTCTGCTACCTGGTAGCATTCAGAGGCTCTAGGAGGTGACCTTGCCTATGCCATGGACTTGGCTGATGAGGAAGATCTCCCATCAGAACCCAAGTGCCTGCGCAGAGAAGGCTGGTGCACCTGCGAATGGAATGCGGAAGGGAGGGCGGGGCGAAGGAGAGCGGTTTGGCAGCTGCTGTGAGTAGGAAGCTTTGGGAAGCAAGACAGCTAGCTAAAGAGGATTTTTATGAGGATTTTCTGTGGATTGTGCTGTGTAATCCTCACCTCCCCCGGCAGTGGCTTTTAAGGAAAACATGATGGATTAGGGACCTCGCCCCTCTTGGATGTCTGGGCTATGAGCGCTTCAGGAGGATGGCAGGAAGGATGGTTCAGCAGGGGCCTGGGAGCTGGTTTCTGTCCTGTAGTTTGCATTTCTCATGTTATCATTTGGTGAGAATGTGCTTTCAACCAAATTGCACATTCTGAATTACTTGATACCACTACTTAATCTTTTAAATATGCTCTATTAGCTAGCTCTATTTCTTTTTGTCTTTCTGTCTGTAGTTTTTATTGTATTGTGTGGTTTTTATTTAATCATGTAACCTGTTTATTTTATTTTAGTTATCTTTTATAGTTTTAGGGTTTTCACTCAATAGACTTATTTTCCAGGATTCTTAGATTTACTGGTTTTCATCTTAGCCTGTTTTAAGCTAATGCTTATTTTTGACATCCAGTTTTCATTCTCTTTCAAACCTGCCTTTGCCTTTAAACTCAAAATCATAACCTATACCAGGCCTCTTGGTCTGATAGAGACTGGTGGAACCCCAAGACCTCGGCCCTTATTCACCTTTCAGTCTTGGAAATGAATTCCAGCAAACCAAGAGTCCTCTGAAGCAGACGGTAGCACTAGAGAGGCACGGGCTCTCCTGCACATCTATCCTAACAGCACTGGAAGGGAAGTGGTGGTGCATCAGGGAGAAAGGGGGATGAGGACTCATCATTGTGGGGACCGCAGGCCAGGTCAGAAAACAAAATACATATGGAGTGTTGAATGGAAAACCAATTTTCTCAGTAAACTTTCCCTCAAAGAACAATAAAATAAAAAAAAATCATTTAAAACCAAAACACCTCCACAGTCTGTCTTGGTCCTTGTAGCCAATTTCATTGGAATGGTGTCTTAGATCCTGCAATGTCTCACCTCTTGTCATTCCTGCCCTGCTCATCCCCCCACACTGGCAGTGCTGTGGGCCAGGCAGGGGGTGGGGTGGGAGTAGGTGTGGGAGGCAGTGCTTTCTGATAGAATGATTGATATCTAGTAACAGGTTCTGTCTATTTTACCTCCGGAAACCTTCAAATCCATTTCTCTTTGTCCTTCTGCTCTGTATCCCCACAGCCCACAGAGCCCTCACCTGGATTCCCACCCAGCCCCCTGAAAGCCATCTCCACTCCCTCTCCTCTCCAGCTTATTGTCTAGCTGCAAAACAGTGATGTTCTTAAAATATAGGGGAAACTCACATGCATTTTTTGTCGAATGAATTAGAAACGAAAGGCAGAGTCAGAGAGTCATCACAGCTGAAAGAAGAAGGGTCTTGGCTGAAAGCAGAGGATCCCAGAAAGATATTTACATGTGTCTTATTGACGATGTAAAGGCATTTGAGTGTGGGGGTCATAGAAAATGAAGGGTAATATTGCAACGGACGGCAATCCCAGAGGACTCAGCTGTTCTTCTGTGGAACCTGTGCATAGACGAAGAGGCTACCACTGGCAGGAGGAAGGCCTGCCGTGTGGGCTGCCATCAGGAAAGGTGTGCGTCAGGGCTGGGCACCCTGCTTGGTATAGTAATCAACAGCGAAGAGGAAGCCCCCGATGAGGTGGACTGGCACAGCCTCTGCAGTGGCTTGACAACTGATGTGAGGATGGCGTGTTACTAGGCAGTGTTTGTTTCCGCTACACAGAGGTCACTGTGAGTCTGAAAGGAGTGGATGGTGCCCGACAACCACAATAACAATTTACTTTCAAGGTTCCAGATTCTGGGAGACCATCCTGACTTTCTCTAGCTCCTTTTCCTGCTATCTTGCCCATCTATAACACCTTGGACTTCTTCTGCCCTAGGATTCATTGAACACTAACTTTTGGAATTTCCTAAAGAACCTGGGTGGTTGGGGTTATGCTTTGTGCTGCTAACCACAGGGCCAGCAGTTTAAAACCCCAAGCTGCTCCAAGGGAGAAAGAGGAAGTCTTCTACTCCTGTAAAACGTGCGTCTCTGAAATCCACAGGGACAGCTGCAGGTTGCTCTGGAGGTTTGCTATGAATCAGACTGGACTCAATGGCAATGGGTGTCATTTTGTTGTTGCCTGTTTACAGATTTATTTTTGTCCTAGAGTCTGAACTCCTGGAGGACATGGGTTAATTTACTCCCCGATTGTAATTATAGGAAGTAATGGGTGAAGAGAGCACCCTGAGTCTCCAGGGATGCCCCAGATGTCTGGGATTGGATGTTCCAGATCCCCATCAGTGGCCCATTTGGCAGGCTGGGGCAACAGTTTTTAGACAGTTGAGAGGATAAGAACAGAAGCTTTTGGAGGCCTCTCTCCCTGCTCTCCTTCCAGCTTGGGACTGCGAGAGATCTGGAGACTAGCTTCTAGTGTGCCAGGGCCCCACCCTTGAACAGGAGCCTGGGTTGTGGAGGGCAGGGTCCTGCTGTGCACGTGCAGAAGGAGAGGGCAGCACCAGGATCTGGCTGGATGCGGAGTGAGCTACCCTCTGGGAGTCCATCTGCTGAGTCTGACAAGCGGATCCCAAGGCCCTGTTGTGCCATGGCTTTTCATGAGAGGCCTGCGTGTTAGGCTGCTTGCTCCTCTGACCTCTGTGTAATAACAGATTATATATCTTTAGAAAGCCGGGTCTTAACCGTTTGCCTTGCACGCATTTGTATTGGGATGGATTAATGGGGTCCAGAAAATAAACTCTCTGTTTCCCAAAGATAGGCCTGATTTTTATACCTGCACATAATCTCCTTCCTGAGGAGATTGTCCAAAAATCTAGGTCATCTATTGTAAAGGAAATTAGGCCGTAATTAAATTTAACAGGGAGTTACAGTAGTGGTGGTTTCATTTTAGAGGGAATATGTTTCTCTAATTATTTTATTGCTACAGTTCTACCAGCTGGGTGCTATTTTTTTTTTAAGGGGGTGGTGGTAGGAAAGGTTGTTTTTCATAAGTTAGATGATAAATCCTGGACTTGAATTTTTTTATTGTCCACTTTCAAGGACACATTATCTCTTCATATGCCCTTTGCGGGTCGAGCTGGCAGAAGCCAGCTCAGTCCACTTTGCACAAGGCTCAGCCTCCATGGATTATGCTGGGTTAAAAGTCCACATAGGCAGATGAAGTCATGCTAGCTCCAGAGGAGACTCTGGGTAGTCAAGTGTGATAGTGGGATAGGGTTTATGAGTTCTCCTAGAGTGCTCTCCCCCCCCCCCACTTCCCTGCTCTTTTTTCCAAATGTGATAGGACACAGGAGGTCAAGACTTGATAAGGATCAGCCAAGTACTCCTTGGGTGGTCGAGCTGCAGGAGACTCTGGGTCAAGATAGTCCTTGTCCTCCAAGCTACTGCTTGCCCCCTTGTGATCTGGAAGCCCAAAGGGTGGAAAGCCAGGGGGAGTGGGGAACAAATGGGAATTGGTGCCATCGTGCCCAGAGGAAACGCGGAACCGGTGCTTGCCGAGAGAAAGACTCGCCGCTTGGGAAGTCTGGTCACACTCTCACCAAAGGTGAATATGTAATCGCCGCACATCCCGTTCTTTAGGCTTGAGATTGGATTAGATGGTTTAGACAAAGGCATGCTGCAGGAAGGCGAGGATGTGCTTGTGAACGTGAACATGGTGGATAGAGGGCCGGCTGAGAAGAATGCGGAGGTGCAAAAATGCAGCCCAGCTACCTGCCCTATGCGCAGGACGAGAGTGGGGATGGCTTGGCGCAGCCCAAACCCTGCTCTATCTTGTCCAAATACGACGAGAAGCTGGGGATGGGGTGGGGTGGGGGGAGTGGCCCCACTCATTCCGCCTGGACCAGGGCTGCATGGCCAATGCCTGACCAGATCTGGGGAGATGAGGCCAAGCTGGAGCTGTAGAAGCAGCTCAGGAAGCGTCGCCAGCTCCGGCAGCTGCGTGACAGCGCCGAGAAGGTGGTGGAGATCAAGGAAAAGCTGGAGTCTTGTCCGCGGGCCTGGGAGGAGGACAGAGGATCCTGAGCGGAAGGGGGCCACGTCCAGCTCCTGCCGGACCCTCAGCGAGATCCCCACCTATGGGCTAGCGGGTGACAGGGAAGAGCAGGAGGAACTCCTGGACTTGGAGCTGGATGAGGAGCGCTCCGCTACCGGAGGCTCAGAGTCCGACGGAGAGGAGGACCTCGGCTGGAGCGCCGTCAACCTGGACGAGCAGAAGCAGCTGCACGATTTCTCTGCCTCGTCCACCACCATCCTAGACGAGGAGCCCATCGTGAACAGAGGGCTGGGGCTACCCTGCTCTTGTGTCAGAACAAAGGGCTGCTGGCAAGCACGGTGCAGAAGGTGGCTCGGGTGAAGGCACTCCACAAGTCTCTGCCTTTGGTAGTGTGTTGCATCGAGGACAAGGTGGCCATCAATACCAAGTACAGCTGACGCGGGGGGTACCGCAGCTACACGCAGGACTTCAAGGAGAAAGACGGCTACAAGCCTGATGTCAAGATCAAATACAGATGAAACTGGCCGGAAGCTCACCCCGCGAAGAGGTATTCCTGCAGCTGTTCCACCGCTTCCACCAGACGAGCTCCCGCAAGATGAAGACGAGCGGCACATGAAGAAACTAGCTGAGGGGGCTCTCCTGGAAAAGATGAGTTGCAGCGACGCCCCTTTAGGCATCGTGACCCTCCTCCAAGACAAGCGGAAGGCCGAGAAGACGCCATATAATGTGTTCCAGTGCAGCGGCAAGAGCATCACCAAGTGAAACCGCCCTCTCTCCCCAGTTCTGATACTGAATAAAATTCTTGTCTTATTCTAAAAAAAAAAAAAAAAAGAGGCTAGAAGTTAGAACCCAGCCAGAGACACCCACTTCCCCAAACACCAACCTCTGAAGACCCGGATCAATGGGGTTGGCACCAGACCATCCTTGGTCTGCTGGTTTAAATCCAAAGTTCTCAGAACAGCCACTTACCAAAACTGTCTTCATCCCATGCCTGCTTCCCCCAGCTTCCTCTACCTCCACCTTCTAGAGACATCACCATTCTAGAGATTAGGCACACCCTCAGGCACGGGCATTTGTGAGGAAAGCTTCCGTTTCAATGCACTGTGGTGTATGTTGCTGAAGAAAAGGTAATTGATTGAGTGTCATGAGTCCCTGGGGTGCAAACTGTTCCTGTACCTGCCGCCCGCTGCCCGAGTTAGCCTCAAGGAACCAACTCAGGAGAAATGCTTGGCCAAAAAAGAAATAATATATCCATCATTGAAAACCTTTACATGGAATTGTCAGGAGCTGGAATCAGTGGAAACTAGTTTGATGTGCTCCAATTTCTTTCTGGAGACCCACAAATATGATCTGATGACTTTTCTAATAAGTACTTTTCATGCTAGCTACATGAATTAGTCAGTGCAAGATACCAGTGGGCCAGCCCTGTCCAGTGCTCCTGCTTCTTAAAACCCAGAACTGGTTCTACTATCACTGAAGGCTGCCTGGGGATTTCATGCTGACAGCGGAACAAGGCTGTACCTCAAAACCCCATCTTGTCTCTGAACACTGGGGGACCTGGTGCAGCGGGACAGGCCAGGGGAAAATTACAAACAAGTACTAAGAGTTCAGCTCTGGAGATTTCTTAAAGAGCAACAAGGAACCCCACAGAGCACATTTTCGCTGGTTAATAAGGAAGACAAGTGCAATAGGTTCGTATGTGATGTACGCTCACATTATATCAATATACAATTACCACACATTTTCCAATCTGCCCCTGGGAGATCTAGCAGGTAAAATAGATTGAGAAGGAAATAATGGTGCTGGCTGCACAATGGATTAGATTGATAACTGCTAATACCTGAGCAGGCTCCTTGCAGGATGAATGCGAGGCCCATGATGCTTGCGGTGCAGACAAGCAAAGTGACTGCTTCAGCGCTTTGTTCTTTTAAATGCCTCTGTAGCATAGGCCTGTGGAGGGGGAGCACAGCCTGCAAATGTATTAAGCTTTCCTTGTCTTCAGGGCTGGAGGCTTTGCTAGATTTGACAGGGTTGGGGAGCTCTATGGATTATGTGGGAAATGATTTGACTTTCCCTCTGTTTGACACACACACACACACACACA
>PVJH01036894.1:0-18412 GCA_004026705.1 Nesogale talazaci | reverse complement strand
CTGTGGTTTCCAGTGGTTTGACAGTTAGGAAATGATGTAATTTGGCAGTTATATAATCACTGCCTCCCCCCCCAGGATGTAATTGGATGTAATCAGCCATTCCATTGGAAGGGTGCCAATCAGTGGAGGATGCAACACCCAGATGCAGGTCACTGTCCTGATGTGATGTCAGGGGAATTTTTATCATCACCAATCCAAACTCACTGCCATCGAGTAGATGTCAACTCATCGTGGGGCTTGCTGCTCCTGTAGAGAGTAATAGTCCTGGAAGCCCACAGGGGCAGTTCTACCCTATCCTGTAGGATTCCTCTAAGTCCTTTATCGCCCAAGAGATACAAGGAGAGAGAAGTGAGGAGAGGGAGAGCAAGAGTGATGGACACTGGCCACTATCCAGAAAGAAGAGCCAGGAATGGGGCTTGTCATTTAGACCTCCCAACCCCACACTGAGAACTTCCTAGATCCAGGGGAAGACAGGTGTCCAACCACTGGGAAAGCCAGACCCACAGAAACTTAGAAGAGATAAGGACCATCCCCCAGGGCCAACCAAGCCATCCCCTACCACTGGTAACCTGTCAGACTGGATTCTAACCTCCTAAATTGAGGGAGAGGAGATTCCTGTTTGTGGAAGGGACCCATGTGGTCCTTCTGTTATAGCAGCACTTGAGAGCTGAGACAACTGTCTTTTATGAGGGAATACTAAAGATGGAATTTATAGGATTCACTATGTTCTGTGTTTTCAGCAGAAACATTATGATATTCTTGATCCAGTGCAACTAGTAATTCAACATCCAACCGAAAGACGTGGATATTTTTAATGAAACCAAGTCTAGAGATTCTGAGAGTTCCAGGAAAAAGCGAGAACGATTTCCCTAGCATCACAGTCATGGACTGAAGTGGCTTTGTGTTAAAGACCTACTTGAGAGCACTTGTTAGTGGTTGTACAAATGCTTGGAAAACCTTTCTCTGGGCTCCCCCTGAAAAATCCAGAATGAAGATTGAGTGTGGCTTTAAAGCATTTGTCACACCTAAGTGCTAAATCGACTACCTCTGTGGAAAAAGACAATGGAGCCGCTCAATATCATCAGTCCAAACACGGCCAGGGGCCAACTGCAGAACAGACCATCCATTGCTTCTAAGCAAGCAGAAGCTGAAGCGGAAGAAAATCAAAACAAGTACAGGGCCGTTAACGTGTGGTCTTGACGATATCCGACCTGAATTTACAGACCCTCTCAAGAATAGATTTGACACATTAAACACTAATGACCCAAGCCCAGACTAGTTTTGGGATGATCCCAAGGGTATATAGTAAGTGTGAAATAAACAAAACAACATTGAAAAGAGAGGAAAGAAAGTGCCAAAACGCATGCCAGGAGGCTCTCTGAAAGTTACTTGTGACTGTGGAATAACTACAGGAATGAAAGAAATGATGACACAGAGGAAGCAACTAGATTTTAAAGGACAGCATGAGAAGAGAAAGTTATAATCTCATGAGAACTTTATGACAAGGCATGCAAAAACTTGGGAGGAAGAAAACAACAAAAGAAGCCCACACACTGCAATCCTCAAGATGACAGAAATGAAGGAACGATTCAAGGCTCAATCTTGAAGGATTTGATGGGGCTGCGCTTGAAGCACTTACTGATGAAGATGAAAGACTTTCAGCATGGATAACTTTTCAATATAGAGAACACAACAAGGACCCCAGCTGGACCAATTAATAGCATCCTGATAAATGGAGAACTTGCTGAATTTAGAAGCAATTTTCATTTAACTTGGGACCACCATCAAGGTTCATGGAAGTAAGAGTCAAATGATGAGTATTGCATTGAGAACATCTGCTTCCAATGACCTCTCAAAGGTTAAAGAATAAGGATGTCACTTTGGGTACTAAAGTGCATCTGACTCAGGCCATAGGATTTTCAATTGCCCTAGGTGCAGGGAGGGGGGAATGGGGAGGGAGAGGGAAACTGAGTAGCTGATGCCAAGAAAGCAAATGGTACGAGAATGATGGGGACAACAGATGTACATATGTGCTTGACTCACAGCGGACTTATGTATGGATTGTATTAAGAGTTGTATGAAACCCCAATAAAAGGATTTAAAAAATCCTGAAACACCCCCCCTCCCGCCCCTGAATGGGGTTAGGCTTAGGGTTAGCACCCTTGTGTACATAAGGCTGGTTCAAAGTTTCGAGGAAAAACCAAAGCCAAACCAAACTCACTGCCATCAAGTCTATGCTGACTTACAGCAAGCCTAGAAGACAGATTAAACTTCCCCCATGAGTTTCTGAGAGGGGAATATAAATTGGACATATCAGGTACTTGCAAGAAGAACGAACAAATCTCTATCGAAGGAATACACTCAGAATGCTCCTTAAAGATGGGGAGATTTTGCCTCACACTCTTTGGACATGTTGTCAGTGGAGACCAGTCGCTGGAGAAGGATATCAAGCTTGGTAAAGTGAAGGGGCAGTGACAAAGAGGAAGGCCAGGCCAGATGGACGGGCACAGTGGCTACAGCAATGGGATTCAACATAGCCAGAGTGGGGAGGATGGTGTCCGAGTGGAGGCATGATTTCCTTCTGTTGGGCACAGGGTCGGTCTGAGTTGGAATCGATCTGATGGTGCTGGAAAAGAATACAGGGTCTCTCTGGATTTGAGATGCAGTTCTTGTCTGTCCGACATGGTGGTCAACAACTGCCAAGAAAGGCATTTCCATCCTGAATTAGTTTGGCATAGATACTTTCAGAGCTTGGAAGATAGACCTGGGCAAATTGGAACTTTTCAAGTAAAGCGAGGTATCACTAGAAAAACAGAATATTTGAGACTGAACTGAAATAATCTGGAAATTAACAGTCATACTGCTGGTTTCCAAGGTAACACAAAGTTACTCTGTGTCAGAATTGTCTAGCTTAAAAGGAAAAAAAAAGATATTTCAAAGTTTGGGAGATCAGGTTAAATAGAAAATTTTCTCATGTACCTATTGAAGAGTTTTAACTTATACACATAAGCCCCTTGGGCTGTAAGATTTTTATTAGGCTTTAAGTTTGATTTTGTAGACTGTGAGAGTTTGGAGGTGGCGTAAAGATTACCGCAAAGAGAAGTTTAGTTTGGTAGTAAATGAAATGTAACCTACATTCTTAATCTGCTAAAATAGGTAACTTGCTTTTTAAAAAATAAATCAAACTTAATTTGCGAGGAGCACAAAATTTTGAAATTCAGCATCACAGGAAACAGATAAAATTCTATGTCATTAATTATTTTGTCTAGGAAGAAATGTTTGGTGATCTACTTCCAAAAATCAGCCTGAGAGTGACTTCCAAAACACCTTACATAGACTAGTGATTTGACCTGCAGTTACTCATGCAGATAGTGCAAGACCTGAAAGAATTCCACTCTGCTGTGCTTGGATCACCATGAGTTGAGAATGGACTCAATGACAAGCACACCACCATCACCATGACGATCACTACCACCATGTGTGCCATTCTAAATACCACAACCACCATTTGCACCACTGCCACTCTGAGCACCATCATAACTACCACGACTACAAGGTCAACCACAAACTGCGCTGCCAACAGAATCACCATCACCCATGGCCACCACTATGATTAACATCACCACCAAGACAACCACAACCACCATAACCGCCAACGCCAATGCCAATAATAAGCACCATCACCCATGACCACCACCACCTCTATCAAGACTACCACAACCACCATGACTACCAGGGACTCCGCCAGCTCCATGGCCATGATCACATCACCTATGCAAGACACCTAGGACCACTGCCATCATGATGACCATCAGGACCCTCATGACATCTTACTCATGACCATGACCACTCCAACAACTACATCAACAAGCAAAATCACAAGGATGGCAATCACCGCAGCCACAACATATTTTGTTCGTTCTCCAGATTGAGCAAATACCAGTTAGTAAGGGAATGGATTATAGTTTTGAGAACAGCAGACAACAAAACCAGCTCATTTCACAAGCTTGGGACGCTCTTCCATAACAGAGCATCTTTAGCCCAAGCTTGCACAGGCTTTATGCATGCTTTGCCTCCAAACCTGAGTGCTGGGGCTAGGGCTGCACAATGGGAATGTTGCTTCTGTTTGTGAGACTTTAGCACATGCTCTAAAGCCATGTCTGACATAATTGGACTTCATCAAGCCAACTGAAGGATTTTAGGAGGATGTGTTGGGCTTTTCTAAGTGTGTCGACTTCTTGCGTGAGAGATGCATTAGCCTAGGCCTGAAGCAGAATGGCCCCTGGTTGCAGGCTAAACTTGGGCAGGTCAAGGATCAGACCGCAGGTCTCTGGCTTTTACACTTGTGTTCTCAGTTCACACAGCCTTGCCTATTAAATTACCTCATTATCACAGCAAAAAGCAAAAACCTCAGGGACGCTATTAGCAATTTAGTGCTTCCAGTTCTTTGGGGAAATCTGTTAATTGCCCTTTCATAAATGCTTCTCATTATGATTAAGACTTTGATTAAATGTGGAAGTCCAGGATTCATGTAATATTACAGACATAGTTAATATGGATTTAAAGTACAAGGGGAGAAGCATGGATTGTGCAGTGAAATCTCCCCACACCATACGACACAGTTCCAATCAGCTAGAGGGTTTTTAAAAAACTTGCTTTGTGTCTGTGAGACTGGACTTTTCCCTCAAGGAGCTTACAGTGTAATGAAGGAGACTTCATGTTGGAAACAGTGAAAGGCAGGGGAGAAGACAGAATTCAGAGTGATGTAGGTCAAAGAGGACTGGTCAGTTTCCAAGATCGAGGTAGTTGTGGGTAGAGAATAGAGCCAGTAGTTACTCGAGTAACTAGTGGGTAGTTATTAGAGTCAGTGACTAGTGTGTTCAGAGAAACATTTGCTGAGTCAAGGGATCAGAAGATTCCAGTACCAGTTTGCCTGGCTTTAGACCCCAGGATCCCATCTTCTCTCCCATCCAAGTTCTAACCAGGCCCGGCCCCGCTTAGCTTCCGAGATCAGACAAGATCAGGCGCGTTCAGGGTGGTATGGCCGTCAATGATCCCATCTTCTCTATTGTAAGATTTCTCTTTTGTGGAGACACAGAAAGAAGGCCAGATCACAGGATGCTTTGTTGTTTTTCTTAGCCACCATAGGGTTGGTTTCAACTCATACAAACCCTATGCACACCAGAATGAAATACTTCCCAGGACTGTGTCGGTCTCACAATTCTGGTGTGTGAGCTCTGCCACAGCCTCTGTGCCAACCCATCTCCTTGAGGGCTCACTCTCTTTTGCTGCCCCTCACTTTACCAAGCATGATGTCCTTCTCCAGGGAGTGATCTTTCCTGACATGTCCAAAGTATGGAGGATGAATTCCTGCTATCTTTGCCTCTAAGGAGCACTCTGGATGTACTTCTTCCAAGACAAATTTGTTTGTTCTTTTAGCAGTCCATGGTACTTTCTATATACTTTTGGCCACCACCATAGTTTAAAGATATTAATCCTTCTTTGGCCTTCCTTATTCAATGCCCAACTTTCACGCACAAATAAGGCAGTGGAAACTACCATGGCTGGGGTCAGGTGCACCTTAATCCTCACAGTAACATCCTTGCCTGTGTTTGTGTGCATGCGCGCATACAAGTATGTGAGTAAGAGAAATCTTTATATCAAGAAGTAATTACATATCAAACAAACATCCCAACCCAGTTCAGATCGAGTCCCTAAGTCTGTTACTAGTCCATAAATCTCTCTTCAGACTTACACAACCACCTGCAAAGATGTTGAATGCAGGAAGATTCAGACTGGTGGGTGCAAAGTCTTGTGGATCCAATGGCAGTGGGCACATCTCTTGGCCTTACATAGGTCTCAGTGTGACTTCAACTGGAAGATGAAGGTGGAGAGGGGCGGGGGAGGTCCCCAGGACTCTACTTATGAGGAGGTCACACCCACTAGGAAGCACCATCAGGCTGTGACATGATTAATAGGGTAGACCCTTACACTTTAAGTTGACATGAAATTATGTAACTACCACAGATCACCCCTTGCTTCTTAATACTGTAAAGAGGTCTGTGTTGCAGACTTACCCAGTGTTACTCATCTTTTGATGTCTTGATTACTGCTTCCATGAGCATAGACATGGATCCAAGCAAGACAAAATCCTTGACAACTTCAATCTTTTGTTTTATAATTTTGCAGAATATCTGCTGAAGGTTCTAATGGTCTCTAAAGCAAAGTAAAATCTATTTTTGCCTGCAATCAATTACAGACAAAAGTCCGCTGAAATATTGGAATGTTCATGATACTCATCTTCCTGACATGATCACTGAAGACAAATGTATGCATAAGCAAATATGGCAAAGAAAGTTGATGGTGCCTGGCTATCAAAGATATGATGTCTGGGTCTTAACGGCTTGAAGGTAAACAAATGGCCATCTAGTTCAGAATCAACAAAGCCCACATGGAAGAAGCACACCAGCTTGTGTGATCACAAGGTGTCAACGGGATCAGGTATAAGACTTCAAAGAACAAAAAATAATATCATTGTGAATGAGAGGGAGTGCAAATTGGGGAACCAAAGTGTACCTGTAGGTAATGGGACATCCTCTTACAGAATGGTCTTGGAGAGAAGACAAGCCAGTCAGGGTACAATAGAGCAATGATGAAACATAAAACTTTTCACTTAGATATTAAAGGCTTCCTTCTCCACCACTATCATGATCTCAAGTCTATCTTGCAAATCCAGCTAGAACAGAGGATGCATACTGGTACAGAGAAGAACTGGAAATGCAGGGATTTCAGGACCAGTGAGAGTGGCAATACTACAAGAGTGGAGGGAAAGGCGTAGAAATGGGGGGGGGGCAATTACAAGGATCTACATATAACCTCCTCCCTGGGGGACGCAAAACAGAAAAGTGCATGAAGAGATACATTAGCTGGTGTAAGATAAGACAAAATACTATTTTATAAATTATCAAGGGTTCATGAGGGAGGGGGCAGGAGAGAGGAGAAAAATGAGGAGCTGATACCAAGGGCTCAAGTAGAAAGTAAATGTTTTGAGAGTGAAGAGGTAACAAATGTATAAATATGCTTCACATGCAATGGATGGATGCATGGATTATGATATGTTATATGAGAGCTTCCAATAAAATGATTTAAAAAATAAAGATTGGAATATATATGTTACTTCTGTGGTGGGGAACATGATGTATTTTCCATTCATTCAAAAAATCATCCTTCTTTTGGCTTGTTATGGAGAGAGATCATGCTCATTCTTGTGGGCATCCCTGCAGGCACATGCTGCTGCTAGTAGAAGACCCCACTGGGTCCATTCCATGAGGGAAGTGCACTCCCAGCCCTGGTCCCCGCCCCTCCACCCTCTTTTCTTTCCACCTCCTTTCTCTCCATGTTCTTCTCCTTTACCCTAAGCACAGATTTGCCGACCACCCACGAAGTGCCTGGGCCTGTCTCTCGAGGGTTGGAGGATGTTGTGAACAGAACAGATGGATCCTTGCTCCCACGGAAGGGGGGGAAATGGAGAGGAAGAGAAAGATGTAGGGAAGGGAATTTGAGTGTTTACAAAATCTTCAAAGTACATTTCCAAAAGAATTTGTAAGATCAGAACCAGATTTTTGGCCACTCCTTCCTAATGTGGGCAGTCCCTGCGCTAGAGGAAGGTTCTTTCCTGAGTGTCTGTAAGGTGAATTTGCAGACCAATTAGGTGTCTGTGGCTCCCCTAGTACATTGCAAGAACAGTGTAATCATAAAAATACAAATAATTATATCTTATAATTGGACTTTGATGTAATAATGAAATTTTACTGTATTGAAAATAATTTAAATAATTTAAATTAGACTCTACCTAGCAACCATGAAATATGCAACTTTCCTCTAGTTCTTGAATGCTTCCTCCCACTCACTATCATGATCCCAATTCTATCTGACAAGTCCAGCTAGACCAGGGAATGTACACTGGAGCCAGAAACATGGGGAATTCAGGACAGATGATCCCTTCAGGACTAGTGGTGAGAACGGTGATACTGGGAGGGTGGTGTAGAAAGGGGGAACCAATTGCAGGGATCTACATATAACCTCCTCCCTGGGGTACAGACTACAGGGAAGTGTGTAAAGGGCCACATTGGAAAGTATACAAATAACAAAATAATGACAATTGGTAAATTATTGAGAGTTCATGGGGGAGGGGGAGTGAGGAGGGAGGATGAGGAGCTGATACCGGGGGCCTAAGTAGCAGGAGGATGTTTCGAGAAAAATGATGGCAACAACTATGAAAATGTGAATATGCATACAATTGATGTATGTATTGATCATGATAAGAGTTGTATGAGCCCCCAATAAGATGATTTATTAAAAAATAAATTAAATTTAACTTTATTAAAAATTTGAATTCATAAATCAAACCCATGAATGTTGAATGCAGAGATTTACTTTGAGTTTAGGAATGATAGAGATTAGGAACGTCTCCGGCATATTTTCTTCTTGAACAGTTGAGACTCTGTATGCTAGCCCAAGAATGCCAGTGTTTCTAAGGAGAAGGAAAGTTTTTCAAAACCAAGGTCTCCCTCCAAGCTCCACAGGAACTCCCCACTTCTTTGCTTAATGCTGATTATGCCATCACCGAATCTGGGATTCATTGGCCTTCCAGTGGTTGATGCCATACTGCTTCCAATTACTTTAAGCTGGGCATCCAATTCCCTAGGAACTCCTAGATTCAGTTTGCCCATCTGTTACTGCAGTGACTTGAAGCCCCAGATACAAAGGTAGCTGTTAAGTTATTCCAACTTAATGCACTAGCCAGAGGGCCCGAGGCCAGCAATTACGATACAAGGACAGAGTGTTCACCAATTCTCAGATAAGAGAAGAGGAGAGAGGCTACAGGCAGAAATCAAGGCAGAGAGTGTCCACACCACAAAGATGGATAGATGGCGTCACTGGGGCCCTGTGGTTTCATGGTGCCGCCAGCCACCATGCCATGTGCTTTGACCCTTGATGGATCTGTGTGGATACACGCATTCACTTTGTAAAGAGAGTGTTGCCTGGGTTCAAATCTCTGAATTGAGGGTGAAACGTTCTCAGGTGGACACTTGGTTACATTACACACTTTCAGATGGCCTGGTTCTTTCGAAAGCCATCCATGCACAGGGGGGCGGGTGGCTGAGGCCACAGAGCAGGAAGATGCCAAGAGGAGTGCCTACTTTGACTCCCCAGAGGCTTCTGGGGTGGCTTGATGGAGACAGTGAGAGAGAGAGACAGATTGTGAGAACATGTCCCAGGAGAGCATTCATGGTAGGAGGCCTCTGCTGACCTTGGTAGAACGCCACTGGTAGATGGCAACAGCCTGTAGCACATTGCTCCAGAGCGGTGGAGGGGATGAGTATGTTTCAGAATGTGGTATGGGTTTGAGTCTCGACAACACAGTTTACTAGGCTTGTGATTGCAACTGGCCACCTAGTTTCTCGAGGACCCCATGTCCTCTTTTTCATGTTGCTGCTGCGGTTCGGAGACACGGAGCCGGTCCTGGTGCACAGGGACTCTTTGCACGAGAGAGTGAAACACTGCCTGGCCCTGCGCTGTCCTCACTGTTGTTCCTGGGTGTGAGCCCACTCTTGCAGCCCTTGTGTCAAGCCATCTGTTTGGTTAAGGGCCTTCCTCTCCACACTACCTCTCTCATGTGACCATGCAGGATGCCCTTCGAGAAGGGTCTCTCCTGACAGCGTGACTCTAAGACACATTCTGCAGGTTCTTTCCACAGCCCATGGCACTTTCAATATTCTTTGCCACCACCATCATTCAAATGCATCGTTTTTCCTTGCGTCTTCCTTATTCAACGTCCAACTTCATCAGCATCGGAAGGAGGCAATTGAAAATTTGGTGGCTCAAGTCAGCTGCACCTTCATCCGCAAAGTAACCTCCTGGATTCTCAACACCCTAAAGTGGTCTCGTGCAGATTTACCCAAGGCAACCCAGTGCCATTTTATCTGCTTTCCTGGACTCGGATGGTGGGTCCAAGAATGATGAAAGCCTTGACCACTTTAAGCTTATTCTCCATTGATCGTCATGAGGATTTTGGTTTTCTTGATATCGAGTGGAAATCCAGACTGCAGGTTGCAGTCCCTGATCTTCATCAGCAAGTATGTCAAGCTCTTCTTCCTCACATTCAGCAGGCAAGGCTATGTCATCTGAAGCCTGCAGGCTATCATAAACCTTCCTCTCTGAAGCTTGCTTGATACACATGTTGAGTGATGTGGTGAGAGGTTACCACCTTGGCACACAGCTGTCTGACTTTAAACCAAGTAGAAATCCCTTGTTCTGTTTGCACAACCGCTTCTGGATCCACATACAACTGACTCAATGAACTCACAGACAGATGGACATAGGACTGAAAAGGTGCTTGGGAGAGAGTGGTCAGAATGAATGTCCACAGGTGAGTAAAAGGGGGTCACTTTCTCAGACAGGAGCTGTGTCCAGGGTTCATGATGGACGCAGGTGACAACCCCATCTCCAAGCTTCTTTGGGCTTGTCTGTGTACAGGACACAACATGATGGGTGCTAGTCTGGAGACCAGAAAGCACGAGGCTCCCTCCCCTTCCTATGCAGCAGCGACTTCTCTGTCACCATAATTACCAAGAAGGGAAACAGTAGAGGCCCTCAATTAGCATTCCTTCAAGATGCCAAATATAAGTGACTAATGAAGGGACAGCCTGAAGGCAAGAACACAGGGCTAGCTCATCACAGACCAAACAAGAGCCGAGGCAGGCAGCGCCACTCAATCAACTGTTCTCAGCAAGTGAAAGGGCCCACCCACAGAACTAAACACACGCTTTCCCGGCCACATAGACAGAGGCGGAAAAAACAATTTTTGACAGCAGCCATCTAATTTCCTGGACGCTTGCAGACACAGCCTATACTTAGTGCTATATCCAAGTTAACAGAACATCTCTAACTTTCAAAACCACTCCGCAGCTTGCTGGAAACCACTCTGTTCCAGGAAAGACACCTCCAGATGGTGGTTGATGACAAGGATGGACCCGCTCGGGACTGATGATCTCTCAGGACCTGTCACGATTGGTTCAGCCTCCACCCAACGGTCTTCTAGCCAACTCTCCAGCTGCAGTGAGTTGACCCCCGACTCCTGGAGACCTTAGGAGTCATTTGAATGTGGCTGATTGTCCAGAATAAGATCTGCTGCTCACAGCATTCTTCTAGATCTTTAATGCGTCTGCCCAGCCCACTATCATGACCCCACTTCCACCTTAAAAATCCAGCTGAACCAGAGCATGTACCCTGGTACAGATGGGAGCTCTCATGGAATCCAGGACAGATAACCCCCATCAGAAACAATAATGGGAGCAGCGATCCCATGAGGGTAGGGGGAGAAAAGGGGAACCCATCAATTATTGATCAACATATACCTCCACACTTCAGAGTGATGCAAAACAGAAACATGGGTGAAGGGAGATAGCAGATGGTATAAGATATGAAAATAATGATAATTTATAATGTATCAAGGGTTCATGAGGGAGTGAGGGTGGGGGAGGGAGAAAAAATGAGGAGCTGATACCAAGAGCTCAGATAGAAAGAAAATGTCTTGAAAAGAATGATGGCAACATATGTGCAAATGTGCTTGGCACATTGGAGGTATGGATTGTTATGAGAGCTGTATCAGCCCCCAGTAAAGTGACTTAGAAAAAAGAAAAGATATGTCACAAGAACAACCAAGTCTATCTTGGAAGAGGTACAGCCATAGGGCTCTTTAGAAGCAAGGATGGTGAGACTTGGCCTCCTGTTCTTTGGACACGTTTGAGGGAAGACCAGTCCCTGAGAAAGGGCATGCAGTTTGGTAGAGGGACAGCACACAAAAGAAGGCCTTCAACAAGCTGGGTTGACACAGTGGCTGCTACAGTGGCCTCAAACATAGCAAGCCTGGTGCAGGCCTGGGAGTTGTCCACAGGGTGGTTATGAGTCGGAACAAATTTGATAACAACTATCAACACTTGAGTTTTCTGCAGGTGGAGAATTCCTATTATAAACACCGAGTCTGCCTCCACCCCCCTTTCCCTCATGAGTTACTTATCAATCTCCTCTTTGCCTAATCGAAAAGCCCCATTAGTATAGTGGGTTACATGTTGGCCTGCTAATCACAAGATCAGCAGTTCAAACCCACCAGCCACTCCCTGAAAAAGCTTTCTACTTCCATTGAGTTATAATCTTAGAAACCTCAGGGACTGTTCTGTGCTGCCCTAGAGGGTCTCTGGGAGTTGGCATAGACCTCATGGGAGTGAGTTTGAGGGTTTCGTCTTTGATTCAAACCACACAGGAGAGGAAGAGTGAGTTACTGTTCATTGATTTCTAATGTAACCTGTCTATCCCTTATGCAGCAAGTTCATGTTGACTCCCAGCGACGCTCTGGTGGGTTTCTGAGACTGTAACTGCCAGCCCACCAAGGAAGTCTCCTTTCCCTCTCTGCAACCTCAGGGCAAAGTATAGCCCGCTTTCCCTGCCCCACCCCAGCATGTAAGTGAGCAAAATGATTGACCTATGTCTCCTGACACCCAAGGCTGCAGGTCTGCAGAAAGCCTCGGGGATTTTTTGGGCACTGAAGTTCCTGATCAAATGCATCTCTGGGAATGCCACACTCACAGAAGCTTTAGAGATGGAGAGACCACAAACCAAGCTGGATTTTAAGTGGGGCTGTAGGGTAACAGTTGTTAGTTTGCAGTCTGAGATGACAAAGGACAGGATTGCATGACTACCTGAGATCTCAGGTGTTGCTAATTCAATCTCCCAAGATTAAAAACTGCTTGTGTCTCTGCAGCTTAGTTCCTGCTGCTGCCTTGGGAGCACATGTGGACTTGCTCTGTGAATGTACTCAAATCAGACTCAAGCCCTCCTCCAAGTTTCTACACTTGCAGGAATAGGTAAAATACCACGGGTCATCCCATACAGACTCCTGCCACTGGGCTCAAAACCAACCAACCAACCCAATACACTGCCTGTGAGTTGATTAAGACTCATAGAGGCCCTGCAGGATAGGGTGGACCAGTTCCTGTGAGTTTCCAAGACGGTGACTCTTTACAATGCATAGCGCACCATGGTATGGGCACTCAGGAGGATATAAAGCACATCCTTGTCCTTCTAGTCTTTAGAAATGCAGAGACAAGGAGTTGTGCAGGAGACAAGGAGTTAGAGTGGCTGCTCCCTGAGAAAGGCTTCTACTCAGAGTCCTTACATATCAACTTCACAACCCTTTAATCATTTCAATCTCTACAGTGGTTCTTCCTGGAGTAGTTTCCAATTATCTGCTTAAGCTTCTTTTTGGGCTCCAAATGAAATACCAGGGTGTGGCAGTCATGGACTCTGGTACCAATTTGACTAAGAGTGTAGGGGTGGAGTCTAGTCTGTCAATCTGGAGCTAGCTAATGAGGCCTCTGTGTGGCTTTCTGTGAGGCTTTCTCTGAAAATTCTGGGAAATCTCATGTTATTTCCCAGGTGGACGAGATGAGAGGCCAGAGAGTCAGTTCCTGGGAGATACTCGGCGGACAAGACAAGATGGCAGCATAGACGCCAAGTCCATGGGCTTACCCTGATGGAACCAGACCTCTGAAACTGGAAAAGCGATAGAGAAACCAGTGCCAGCACTGAGATGCTTCTACTGCCAATGGACACTGCTGATGGACCTTGAGCCCTGGAAACAAGGAGCCATGGGGAGATCCTGCCAGCGCCAGGATGCTTCTACTGCTGCTGGATACATAAGACTCTGCACCCACTGGCCTGTGATTGTCCTGGTGTCATTGCACATGCTTTGTGAGTTGGAAGGAGACTTTATAGACAGGTATGGAACATATGGGCTAATATCAGACTTAGGACCTTGGACTGGACTGGGTTGGGAATGTTCCATTCCTCTTGCATACAAACCTTTCCCTTATATCTATATGTGTGTTTATGAATTTGTTTCTCTAGTCTACCTGGACTGACACACAGGGTGATGCTGCAGAACTGACCAGAGTTAAGGCTGAGTCAGAGTGTCGTGACTCAGTGACACCTGCACAGAACTTGCCAGCATCTCCATCTGGAGCCGTTTAACACTGGTTCCCCACGCAATCCAGTTTCTGAGCTTCTCGGCAGGGAATGGGGGAATGCAGCAATGGGGCCCCATGTTGGGTGTTTGCTCTTTGCACAAGGAAACCACTCTGTGAAGTCCCTAAGGAGAACAGCAAAGTGAGGCAGCGACTCACAGGCTCTGAAGGAGTGGAGTGGGGCCAGGGAAAGACAGGGGTGACCAAGTGGGGCAGGGATGGGGCGGGGAGGGGAAGGGGACAGGGGAGCCATTGTACTATTTAAGGACCAGCTCATGCTTCATCTTTAGTGGGTTTTCCCAACCTTGTGTCAGAATGTAGAAAGGATTCCTGTTTCTAAAATAAAAAACTAGATGTCACGCAGGTATACACCAAACCCACTGCCATGGACTGAGTCCCTCTGGTTCACAGTGACCCTATCGGTTAGCAGTTCAATGTCCAAGCCCTCTGCCTGCCGCCGGGAGCTTCAACACTCACTGCTGGTGGCCAAGTTGCGTCACAGTGCGCCTCAAGGACAGGGCAAAACTGCCCTTGTGGGTTTCTGAGACAGTAACTCTTTACAGGAATAGAAAGCCTCACCCTTCTCCTTCGAAGTGACTGGCTGTTTTGCACTGATGACCTTGTAGTTAGCAGTCCATGAGTAACCAGTGCATATTAAAAGCATAAGAATCCAGTTGCTGCGGACTTAACTCTGACTCGTGGTCACCCAGGTGCACGGTGCCCCCGCGGGATTTCCAGCAGACTTTTCCCGAAGTATTATAGATCATGAGGCCTTTCTGCTGGGTGGATTTGAACTGCCAGCCCATTGCTTAGCAGCTGAGCGCATTAACCATCTGCTCCATCCAGGGTCTCCCAGTAAAGAAGAGAGGTACATGAACTCCAACCTGGAATGTTCCTGGTTACAAATGGCAAAGGAATTCACTCTAACACTTTTAGGCACTGTGTAGTCCACCCCCACGTGGGCCCCCTGAGGACACACATCTGCAGTCCGGCTCATGGCCAAGGCCTCCAGTGTGCTTTGTCTCCTCAGGACGTGGTGCACCCTCCACCTTAACAGAGACCCGTCAGGCTGTGAACTGCGAGGCCAGCAGATCAAAAATCACCAGCTGACTTGGAGGGGGTGGGGTTGGGGAAAGGACGATACTTTTAACTCCTATGAAGAGTTACAGTCCCCAAAACTCACAGGGACAGTTCGGCCCTGTCCTGCAGGATCTCTGAGAATAGACTCCCTGGAAGAATTTGGTGTTTTGAATAAAGGTCTGACGTAGGGCACCACTGAGACATAGTCTCCACTTTCTAGAAAACTGTGCTTTCAGGGAGATGCTGAGGGAGGGGGACGTATGGACTCACTGGTGATGGGATGTCAGATCCAGCAGCAGCAAAAATCAGAAAGCCCTCTGTAGATGCGAACTTCCTCTCTGTCTTCTACCAAGGTGGCATGAGCTGCTGAGCCAAGAGGGAGCGTGGGGTGGGGTCTTCCTGCGTGCATCGAACATCAAACCAGGGAAGCAGAGACGAAGCCTGCTAAGGAGGCCCCCACTTGGATTCTAATTTTCAAGCTCAGCAGGTTCCCTTCACATACTAAGGTTGGCCTCAGACAGAGCTGTCTGTGTGGAAAGCAATTGAACCCAAATGCTTCAGTCTAATTCCACAGCCCTGCTATTTGCATAAGTAGTCAGCCTGGGTGGGCGTCCGGGGACCCAAGTGAGTCACTCAACTCCACAAAAGCACAAGTTGTATTTTTGATAAGGCTTAACAAAATACCACTGGTGCAAGCCTCTGCACATATATACATGCAAATGATAGCAGGGGCAGTCTTACCATGGGGCTAACCTACTTTGCAGAGTGGCAGCTCCGTGTGTTTCCGAATCCTCCCTTGGAGAGGGATGGCTGGCTGGGGCAGGTGTGTGGAGATGCTGGACAAAGGCAGGAAGCCAAAGAAGCAGCTTTTCCCTGTGTGGACATGGAGGAATGCCATTTCCAAAGAGACCCCTGATCTTTCTGTTTGCTGTAGGAAATGAGGAAATCTCTTAGGATAATGGGCTTGGATGATAACAGAGGCCCGTTTATCTTCAAATTCTGATAAGGCAGTTCTGCCGGATTGATAAACAGTGACATTATTTGCTGGAAGGAAAATAAGCGTTGGGGGTAGAGATTTGTAAAGCAGAGGAGGGGGGGGGGCGGTGATTACCAGAGAGGTGGGTCCCCGAGGGCTCGTATGACTTTTCTGTATGGGGGTGTCTCCACAGCTCAGATTGGGCCCGTGATGTTGGTTACAAAAGCGCAGGAAAAACTAGTCCCCGCTGGACATCTCCGTCTACACACACCTGGTCCAGATCACTGAACCTTTTGCCAGGTGTTTCCGAATGTCCCCTGCAGGGAGAACAGAAGCAAGGCAGGACCGAGGGACGAAGCCTCCCTCTGCAGCTGATGCTGGTGATGGGTGTTGTGAGTTGCTGGGAGGCGTGGCGTGGGCTCTGGTCCAGCACCAGCTGCACAGGCCTCCCCTGTGGCAGCCACTGTGCCAGTCCATCTCACGGAGGGCCTTTCTCTTGTTCCACTTCAGCTCCCTCTACTTTCCCACATGTGGCCACCTTCTCCAGGGACTGACCTCTCCTGACAACAGGTCCAAAGTGTATGTGATGTGGTTACGGGTAGTCCCTGTCTCGTGGGCTCAGAGTCCCAATGGCCCCGGGGAATAGAGAACTGACTACTGGCAATTTCAAGGTGGTGCCCTCACAGAACATGTGGCCAGGTCTTTCTCTCCAGGTGTCTCTGCATGGTTGGAACCTTCAACCGTGTGGTCCTAGCGGTTGGCGGCTTCAACACATTTCCCACCCTGGCCTTCCCTTCCAGGTAGCAGGCAGTGATGCCAGTGATGATCAATGAACGAGATGGGACCTCCATGAGCGGTGGCCATAGGGACTCTCCGTGACTGTGGAGGAACCCAGTCCGGCGATGGACTGGACACATCAGAAACCAAGGCCACACTGCCCTCATCTCTTCAGGAACACCAGGCCCTCCTTGTGACAGGCGCCAAGTGCCCACTGACCAAGTGACCAGACAGTTCTTTAAAGGACAGCCTCTCCAGGCCCAGGTCAAGAGCAAACTAGGACAGCCCCACTGTGAGTCACCAGGTGCCTGCAGGGCTCCCGTGGCAGATGGGTCCATCTTAGGAAAACAGGGAGGGGGGGTGCGCCAAAAAATCTGCTAACGGATGCAGAGACCATTCACTGGGGAGAAGGCGCTCTCATTCTTGGGCAGGCAGTGCCTGCAGCGCCATTTGTTACAGTCTCCAGACAAGCTGGGCTTTCTGTGGGGATTCAGCTGCATCTCCATTTTCCTGAACACACACATTGCATGTGCACACCGTGGCAACCTCTCCAGCCCTGCATGGGAAAGCTCCTAGCAAGGGTGCGCTTGCTGGTGCAACGCTGGCTCTTTGGAAATGAAAAGTGTGTCTGGCTTATCCAATTCGGGTCTAAGGAGGGGAAAAGACCCGCCCAAAAGGATGGCACAAATATGAGCCCAGGGGCCATTTCATCATTTTTATTACCACCAAGTGCCCCAGCTAAGCCTGTTCTTCCTACAAACCTGTGGACACAGCATGTTCCGAAGCCCAGCAAAATAGGCAGAAAGAACTCAAAGGGAATGACGACCCCCCCCCCCCATACAAACCCCTCACTAACCAGCTGGCTCATTATCTGACCTGTCCCATCTATGATGACTCTGGGTGGGTATGATACGGGCCGTCGCCAGACCCCAGCATCCTCCACAGCCCACTTTGAATGATGTACCAGAGACATGAGGGACAGTGGGTGATGAGCCATGGGATGTCTTCCTGTGGCACAGGGGCATGGGTGATTCTGATATGACACAAGGTATCATATCAGGTGGCCGGGCTGGGGCCACGCAAGGGCAAGAGGATTTTAGTAGAGGAGGAAGAGTGGAGAGAAGGAACGATACCATCTGCATCATCGGGGCAGATAAAGATCATGAGACATCTCTGCCCACGGCGGGCAGCGGGAGGTAACAGGCGGTGACCCAATCTTTACCATCACGGTCTGTGGGGCAAAGTGGGTATCCTGCCTCAGGGTCTGCATGTTGAAGCATGCTGGGGGCGCCTGATGGGCAGCGAGGGACCCGAGTGGAGGTGTGGGTGAGACATGGGCACTGAGACGAGGTGTGGTCCCCTTCTTCCCCATCACATCAGGTTTACATAAGGGTCTCGGACTTGGGAGCCTAAGCAATACCACCAAGTCAGGAGTGGGCGTAATCCCCAAGTTCACCTCCATGAAAGGCAAGCGGAGGATGAGCGGAATGTAAGC